>JAJMKZ010000493.1:0-14549 GCA_030564005.1 Ruyongia tratensis | reverse complement strand
TTTTTTTTTTTTTCTTTTTTACGTGTTTAAATATAAATCAAACAGCCATTAAAGATATAAACCTATAACATAACATCAATTTCATTTACATATAGAAAGTACAACTGAGAACAAGTCAATAATGTCTAATCCTGATAAACCATTGCCTCAAAGAGCTTTAAATCCAACAATAGCTGCTGTATCTGCAAATACTACCAAGGCTAATGAGAATTTTGATGATGATGAGGATGATGACTTTGTTCATGAATTTTCTAGAAATGATATAAGAGATTTAATTCATTTAATAACACAAGAAATTAAATTAAAAGGTACAAAAACTCCACTTCTACTTCTTCCTTTTAGACCAGAATGTTCAGAATTAAAATTAACTGAATTTTTATCAAAAGTTTTAATTAATGGAACAAAACCTGTTGATATTCATTCCATTAATAAAATTGTTAAATCAACTGATGAATTTACTTTAATAACTGCTCTAAAATATCTTTGGTCAAGATTACCAATGTCTTCAATCATTGGTTGGGAAGCTTATGAATCTTTTAAAGAAGTTGAAAAAAAGAATAATTATCCAAAAAGGGCATTTCTTGAATATATGCCTCAATGTTTATCATCACCTTCTCATGCTTCAATTGTTTATGATTTTTTAGATTTATTAGTTTCATTAGCTGCAAATGCAAAAGAAAATCAATTAAGTGGTAGAAAAATTTCTAAAATGGCTGGTATTTGGGCTTTTAATGGTACAACTGAACCAACTTTAAAAATAAAAACTTTTAAACAAGGTTTAAAACAATGGTTACCTTCAGCTGATGCAATGTTTCATCTTTTATTATCATTTTTAAGATCAATGTTACCAGAAGATCAAACTACAAAATTAAAATTACCAAGAACTTTACAAGCTTTATTAGCTAGTAATTCTTATCCTCCACCTAATACAACTTATTCATCATCTTCTTTAGTTAATGTACCTTTAATTTCAATTACTTCTTTTAAATTATCAAAAGATCCAATTGAATTATTATCAAAATTACCAAAAGTTTTAAATTTTAATGATCAAAGTAAATTTGAAGCTAAAGAGGATTATGCACTTTTAAAATCTTTATGTAAAAATGATTCACAAATTTTAAATAAATTATCACCTGAATCAAAAAGAATAGTTAATTTATTACGTCAAGATGATTATAATAATTTTGAATCAACTTCTCTATTATTTGGTTGGTCAAAAATAAATTTAACAAATAAATCAAATTCTTCTTCATCAAATGAAAATTCAGTTACTGTAACAAAAGTTTTGATTGATGATTATTTTATTTGGTCTTGGATGTCTTCTTTATCTTTTGAACAAACTTCATTAAAAAAAAAATTATTTGGTAGATCATTAATTACTGAAGTTGTATTTGATGGTTTTAAAAAATGGATGATTGTTGAAGAAAAATTATATAAAGAATTACCAAAATCAAAGCAAATTTCAAATTCAAATTTAAATCTAGATCAACAAAGAGAAATATTATCAGAAAATACTTCAAATCAACGTAATGTTTCTCAACCTCATTATAAATCTTTATTAAGTGATGTTGATGTAAATGATGTCAAAGTATCTAAAAAGAATAAAAAAAATAATAAACCATTACCAAAACCAATACCTAAACAAGTTTCACCTCAAAGTAAAAGTACGAAATTAGGTATTATTGGCTCATTAAGAAAATTATCAGAATCAAAAGGTAATAACAATAATAATAATGATTCTAATTTAAATCAAAATCATCATATAATTGCACCAGCTCCAAAACAAGTTAAAAATACTATACCGAAATATAATCAAAATACAAAAAATAACAATAAACCAAGAGTTATTTCTGAATATCATCCTCCTGAAGAAGTTGGTTCATTACCAGAAATTGAACCTGGTCAATATAGATTAAGCATACCTTTAGATGGTTTTGGATTTGGTGGTGAAAATGATCAAAATTACAATTTTGATGAAAATCAAGAATATGAAGGAGAAAGAAGTGTTGATTATAATAATTATTATGAAAGAGAAAATTTGAAAGAGAATTATTCGAGTCTTGCTCCATTAAGACAAGAAGTTGAAACATTTGATCATTATAAACAACAACAGCAGCAGCAGCAGCAACAGCAACCTCAATATGGTTCACCTCCTCGTCAACAACAAAGAATTAGTCAATATGGTTCACCTACTCGTCAACCAGTTATTGAACAACATCAATCTCCATATGTATCACCTTCAAGTAAACAACAAAGAGTTAGTCAATATGGTATTCAATCTTCACCTAATCATTCAACTCAAGAACAAAGAATGTCTAAATATGGATCACCATCTCAACAACAGGGGAATAGAATTAGTCAATATGGTACACCATTACAAGAACCACAATATGGATCTCCATCTTATCAAAATTCTCCACAAACGTATAATGAATCATCTCCAAAACAATCTGGTTATGAAGAACAACAAGAAATTCAAAATTTGCATCCAAATCCATACTATGAAAATGATGATACAAATAATAATGATAGCGTAGAATGTTTAAGAAATATGGTTGATAGAATGGAAATTGAAGTTGATGATGTTAATAATAAATTAGGACAAATTGAAACTATTGCTAATAAAGAATTTAATGGTAATACAAATGAAACTTATGAAGAAAATTATCAAAATGTTCATTCAAGAAATGATTCTTCAGTTCCAGTTATTCCAAATCAATCTCTTGAACAAAGTGCAAGTTCAAGTGTTTATTCTTCAATTAATTCAAAACCTAGAAAGAGACCACCACCATTAAGTTTAAATAAACAAGATCTTAGAGTTCCAATGGGTAAGACATTACCTAGTATACCACAAAATTCAATTGGAAGTAATGGTTCTGATGTTATGTCAAATGAAGGACTAATTAGAAATGATACACCTTTAACTGAAGATTCTTTTAATGGAATCAATGATAATAATAATATTAATAATAATAATAATAATAATAATAATAATAATAATAATAATAATAATGTTGGTAATAGACAATCAATTGTATCAACTCAAGATTATTATTCAGATAGTATATTTGATACATATTATGGTGATAGTGTTGCACCAACTCCAACTTCACCACAAAAGATGTCTAAGAATGAAACTTATCAAACTATTCAACAAAATCTAAGATCATCACCAAGAGGACAAATTAAAGAAGAATCCAGAATTTTATCAGCTAATGATTCTAATTACATTCCTCAAGCATCAATTTCAGTTTCAATTCCAATTCCAAATAATATTCATGATAAAAAATCACCAAATAGAAGACCAGTATCACAAATTGGACCAGTTCCTGAATTAAGACCAAATAGTGAATTACAAGAACTTCAATCACAAACTTCTTATGAAACAGCAAATTCTTATGATCAAAGAGGTAGTCAAAATTTTGATAAAATTTCCAAATCATCATCATCACCAACATCATCACCAACACCAACACCAATACCAACACCACCTCAACAACAACAATATAAACGTAAAGAAGTTCCAAGAATTAATAATTTTGAAAAACAATTTTACAACAATGATCAACCACAACAATTTAATAACAAAAGACCTAATGAATATAATAATAATTCATCATCTTCATTGCCATCACAACAATATTCTAATAGTTCATTACCAAAACAACAACATTATAATAGTTCATTACCAACACAAGAAGATTTTAGAAGAAGATCACCATCTCCATTAAATCCTAATTATGATAGAAGTTCACCACAAAAAATGAATGAATTTCCTAATCAACAAATCCAACAACAACAACAGCAACAACCACGTTATTCAACACCACAAAAGAGTAGTGCAAGATTTAATAATAATGTTTCACCATCATGTTCAGTTAATTCATTACCAATTAATTCAAGTTTAAGTTTAAGTTCAAGTTCAAGAGGAGGAGTACCAACAATGGGATATCCATCATATGACAATGGTAATAGAGCACAATCAATTATAAAACCAAATATTAAACCTCATGCTAATTCAATTTCTGGATTTCCACCTAAACTTTATAATCCATCAGTTCAACAACAACAACAACCACCACCTCAAGGATATTATCCAATGCCACCACCTGGACCACAAGGATATTATCCAATGCCACCACCTGGAGCACAAGGATATCCAATGCCACCACAAGGTTATTATCCATGGCCTTATCCACCACCAGGAGCAATGAATATGAATATGAATATGAATATGAATGTTAAACGTAATAAAGCAACATCAAGTGCTAGTGATTTAGCTATACAAAATATTCCAACTAAAACTCATATGAATAAACTTCATCATAATGATAAGAATAATAAAAAAAATATTAGAGCAGCACTTACACAAGGAGATTTTGGTATATAGATTAATAAAGTTTTTTATATTTTAAATTATGTTTTAATATTATTATTATTACACTTATTTTTTTTTTTTTTTCTTTTTTTTTTCTTTTTTTTTTTTTTTTGGTATTAATTAATACATGTTAAACAATAAGAAAAATAATATTAATCATAATAATTTTAATAGTTTTAATTGTAGTAAAATTAAGAAAGATTTAAAAATATTTATTTATTTATTTATTTATTTGTTTAGTTGTGGACGAATAATAATTTCATTTTATTTCGGAAATAGACGGACTTAACTTTTTTAATTCCGTTTTTTTTTTAATTCCGGTTTTTTTTTAATTCCGGTTTTTTTTAAAAAAATCCACACTTTAAAAAATTTTTTGAAATTCACCAATTAACAACCATTTGGAAACAATTAACAGTTGAATAGAGGACAAGTGTACAATAGATTGTTAGTAAGTTGTTATGAGGTATCTACTACAATAACTATTATTAATAATTATAAATACCACTAACTACATTTAATTGAATAAATTGAATAAATTGAATGAATTTAAGCTGCATTCGGATAAAGTTATTATGTACATAAATTAGTTATTTTACATAACTTTATAAATTTCAGTGTAAATATAAACAAAAATAAAATTTTGTTTTATAAACGATAAATTAATTAATTAATCCCTCTTTAAAATTAAAATTAAAATCATCAGTTGGAGTAAAATTCATTACATTAATTGCTTATTTTAAATAAATATTTATTTATTACTCCTATTTCTTTAAAATTTCATCAACTGTTCAACAAAAAAAAAAAAAAAATTTTTTTAATTAATCCCCTTTAATTATTTTAATTTATTTTATTTTGATTTAATTTAATTTAATTTAATTCAATTCAACTATATATATTAACTATATACTCTCGTTCTAATTAAATTTAAATATCATTGATAATTAAAAGAAAAAAAAAAAAAAAAGAAAAAGAATGATATTATCAAATTTAGTATTATTATTATCAACAACTTTAATTACAACGACTTTAGCTTGGAATCCTTCAAATTCTTATACTCCAATAAATGTTACTTGTCCATTAAATACTAATTTTTTAAGAGAAGCTAATAATATTTCAAATAATGAAATTAATTGGTTAAAACAAAGAAATGTTATAACTGATGAAGCTCTTTTAACTTTTTTAAATAATGCTAATTTAACTGATTTTAATGCTAAAACTTATTTAGATAATTTAAATGATTCAATTAAAATTGGTACTGCATTCTCTGGTGGTAGTTTTAGAGCTATGTTAAATGGTGCTGGTCAATTATCTGCTTTAGATGATAGAACTGATGGTGCTATCCAATATGGATTAGGTGGTCTTTTGCAAGCTTCAACTTATTTAGTTGGTAATTCAGGTGGTAATTGGTTAACAACTTCAATTGCTTATAATAATTTTTCAAGTGTTCAAGATATATTAAATAGTAATAAAAATTTATGGGATTTAAATAATTCTTCTCTTGTTATGCCTTATTCAAATATTAATTTAACTGAAGAATTTTGGATTAATTTAGCAACTGAATTATTAGAAAAACAAAATTCTGGTTTTAGAATTAGTTTTAATGATGTTTGGGGTAGAGCTTTAAGTTATAGATTATTTGGTAATGATTTTAATGGTTATTCTCCTTTAACTTTTTCAACTTTAAGAGATTCTGAAATTTTTTTTAATGGTGAAATGCCAATGCCAATATCAATTGCTGATGGTAGACATGATTTAACAAATAATTTAAATAGTAATTCAATTTCTTTAAATTCAACTATTTTTGAATTTAATCCTTTTGAAATGGGTTCTTGGGATCCTTCTTTAAATTCTTTTACTGATATTAAATATATTGGTTCAAAAGTTTCAAATGGTAAACCTTTAGATTTAAATAATAATTGTATTGAAGGTTTTGATAATGTTGGTTTTATTTTAGCAACTTCTTCAGAAATTTATAATGAAATTGATTCTTCAGAAATTTTATATTATTTAGAAGAATTTGGTTTAGATTCAAATTTAATACCATTAATTGAAGAATTTTTAGAAATTTTAGATCAAAATGATACTTATTGGGCAATTTTTGAACCAAATCCTTTTAAAGATTCAAAATTTGGTAATATTGATAATTTAACTTTAAATGATGCTATTTATATAGCTGATGGTGGTGAAGATGGTCAAAATATTCCTTATTATCCATTATTACAACAAGAAAGAGGTATTGATTTCATTATTAGTTTTGATAATAGTGATAATACTGATGATAATTATCCAAATGGTTCAACTTTATTAGCTACTTATAAAAGACAATTTTTATTACAAGGTGAAGGTAATTCTTTCCCACCTGTTCCAAGTCTTGAAGAATTTTCTAAATTAGGTTTAAATCAAAAACCAACTTTTTTTGGTTGTAATTCTTCAAAATTAAATGATTTATCATCAATTCCTCCATTAATTGTTTATATACCAAATATGGATATTTCAACTCAATCAAATGCTTCAACTTTTCAAATTTCTTTTACTGATGAAGAAATTAATGCTTTAGTTGAAAATGGATTTGAAGTTGCTTCAAGAAATAATTTAACTGATGATTCAAATTGGCAAAAATGTATTGCTTGTGCTATTATTAGAAGATCACAAGAACGTTTAGGTGATTCACAAACTGATGAATGTTCTAAATGTTTTGATGATTATTGTTGGTACCCAGAAGAAGAAATTATTCAAAGTTCAAGTTTATTAAGTTCATCAAGTTCAATCGTTTCTTATAGTAATGTTACTTCTTCTATCGCTTCAACTTCAATCACTGATTCATCAACTGTTACTTCTATCTCATATAGTAATGATACTTCAACTTCAATCACTGATTCATCAACTGTTACCGCTATCTCATACAGTAATGATACTTCAACTTCAGTCTTATATGGTAATCATACTACAATTACATTATGTCCACTTTGCTCTGAAACTAATTCATCATCATCATCATCATCATCATCATTAACATCAACTGGTTCAAACACAAATACTGTTAATGTTACAACAGACTCAGGTTCATCAACCATTAATACAGTTTATACTGATAAGAATGAAGGTTTTGTTGAATCAATTCCAAGTTTAAAATATGGTTTAATTGGTTTGTTTGTTGTTATTGGTTTATTCTAATTTTTAATAATTTATATTATTTATATTATTTATTTATTTATTTATGATATGAAATCTTTTTACTTTAATACCCATCCTAAAAATGGTTATTATTTAAAATTATTGAAATAGTCAATTGCTAATTCCTTTATTTTCTTACAGTTTTTATTATTTTTAATTATCGTTTTTTTACTTTTTAATAAATTTGCTATTTTCATCTATTTATTCAATATACAATTCTTTTATATATTGCAGAAAAAAAAATCTATTACTATAATTAAAAAATTTCAAATTTTTTTACATTTAGTTTATTAATTATAAACGTTTGTATTAATCAAAAATAAATATAAAGAAAAGAAACATACATTAATTATTATAAATCAAAAAATAAATATAAAAAAAGAGAAACGTACATTATTATTATAAATTATATTAAGCTAGGAAAAAAATTTTCTTTTTAAAATTTTTACCACCATTTACTTGGTCCAAAAGTTTCACCATCTGCTAATGTATAGAATGGTGTACCTTTATAATCAATTGTATTTTTATAAACAGTATTTCCCCACCAAGTAAGAGTTCCACCAGGATATTGAACACATAAAAAGATAACAACAACTGCTAATGCAACACCTGATTCAACAGCTGCACCCATAACATAATTATATTTTGAATGCCATCTTGGCCATTTTGTTCTAATATATGTTAAAACTGTTGATAATGCAAAATAACAACTATAATTATATGGAGTTGATGGTGGAATATTACCAACACCTGTAAAGAAAACAGGTGAATTAATTTTACCATACCAACTCTTTGGTGAATATCTATATAATGCATATGTTATAAATGGTGTTATTGCTCCAATTAAAAAGAAATACATAATTGCATTATATCTTTGACCTGATGAAAATAAATATTTAGGTAATGACCAAATAATTGATGCATTATAAACTGTTCTTGCACCAGCACAAATAAATCCATCTTTTTGAGTAGATGAACAAATATTTTCAATATTACTTGTCATCCAATTTTGAACACCAACATTAACTAAACCAGCTAATAATGTTGACCAAATTTGCATAAAGAATAATAATCTTGGTGGAATTTTTAAATATCTTCCTAATTTTAAATCTCTTGATAATTCTAAACCTTGTCTCATTACAATAAAACCATAAACTTTAAATAATAAATTTGCTAATGGTCTATATGGTAAAATATAACCACAAATTAATTCTGTAATAATATTTAAACCAACGTGTTGATTTGTAATACCTTCTAATAAACCTTGAGGAATAAAATTTAAACATGCTATTACTATAGCAAGAACTAAACCCCAAGCTGGTAAACCTGTTTCCCAATTACAAACACAAGTAAATGAAAGACCTAACATAACAATAAATAAAATTAGATACCACCAATCTGGTGCTTCTTTATATTTACTCATTAATCTATAATGAATATCTTGACCACCATTTCTTGAATTTTTTAATTTTTGCCAAATATCTGAACCATGATAAAGATAAGTATGAATAAAAATACCAATAACAGCAGCAAAATTTAAAGCATATGATAATAAATAAGAAAATGGAATAAATAATGGTGAATAATTTTGATATTTTATTTTATCAATTATAAAATCATCACCCATAATTTTACTAACATTATATTTATTTTGTTGATTATCAAAAGTTGATGTTGAAATAACTGGTAAATATTTTGCATCCCAAATATTTTTAAAATAAAGAATTGGTAATAAAATGATAAAAAAAATGAAAACTGAAGCATAAGTATTAGCAACAACCCAATAAGGAGTAGCAAATACTGAACCAGACATTGCTTGAGAAATTTGTGTATAATCAAAAGTTATTGGTAAAGCACCAACACCACCAACAACACCAAATATAAAATTTGTTACAAAACTATCTCTTGTTTTTGGACCCCATAAAACAATTGAAAAATATGATAAACCTTTAAAAATAAAACCTGGGAACCAATACCAAATAAATGAACCAATTAATACAATTAAAAAGAATGAATATCTTGTAATTTTCCAACCATTAACAATTTCATTAAATGAAGATTTTCTATCATCATGTAAAGTATTAAACATTGAAACAGATATTAAAGTTTGAGGCCAAATCATTCCTGGTGGATCAATTAAAAATCTTCTTGTTAAACCAGCTAAACCATAACCTAAACATTGAGTTGTCCAAACTAATAAAATTTCATAACCTGGTCCAAAAGTTTTATAATAAAAATTTGTTTGAGCTAAAATAATATTCATTGCATAAGCAGAAGTTGAAGTTAAAGATACACAAATAACTAAAATACCATGTTCTTTAATTGAATAAGGACCTGGATTAAGATTAAAAAATTTTGGTAAATTTTTAAATTTCCAATTTGGTAATTTTGCAAAAAGTTTACCAATTGGATAAGAAATAACTTGAGCAACTAAAAAATTTATTGTTAATGATGGATATCTTACAGCAAAGAATTGATTTACACCACTAAAAACAATTACAAAAATTGTTGTTAAAAACCAAGTTCTCCAATGATTAATTTCAATATTAAATTCATCATCAGTATTTTTAACAGTTTCACGAACTTCTGGATAAGGTGAATTATCCATAATTGAAATATCACCTTCTATAAAACCTAAATCATCATCATCAATATGAATAACTACTGGTTCACCACCATCACCACTACTACTTTCATCTTCAGTTATTGATGAATGTGATGTTGTTAAAGTTTTTTTACCAGTTATTAAATTTTTTTCAGATTTATCATAATCATCAAGTTTAATAATATCTTTTGATAATGTTGACATATTATTTGTACTTATCAATGATAAAAACTATAATTATTATTATTATTATTATTTTTGATAGTTAGATTAAATAAATAAATTTTGTTTAAAATCATAATAATTAATACTTCTCAAATTAAATTGGATAATACACTATACTTATATAGTGTAAAACTTTTTATTTTTTTTAATTAAGTAACAAATCATGATGATGAATTAAATCCATTAAAAGTAAAAGGATCCACAGTTTTTTCAATCATATTAAAGTTAAGACTCTTATCTATTTAAAAAAAAACTACTGCAAATAATAAGCTTCAAGTACTCTTTTTTTTTCCTTACTTAAATTTGTGAAATGATGTGTTGTGATGGTTTAAGTGGTATGTTTTAAGAAGGAATAGAATATTTAATTAATTTTAATTTTGCAAAATAAGTTTAAGGATCCACTGTGGAGAATGATTAATTGAATTAGCTGATTAAACTAACTAACTCCTTTTTTTAAAAACAACTATGGCAGAAACTTAGAGTCAAATAGTAATAGTAATAGTAATTGCATCAATTGATGGACCTTTTTTTTTTTTTTTTCAAAGCCTTTAAAATTTTTTTGAAGTTTTTTTTTTTGAAGTTTTAAAGTTTTATATGATTCTTTTGTTTTGTATTTTTATTAGTTGAATTTATATATTTGTATACTTTTATATTGAGAGTTGTGATAGTTTCTTTATGTATTACAGTTGTTTTTGGTTTTGGTTTTTGTTGTTTTTTTTGTTTTTTTGTTTATTTTAAAACTACTGCTTAAAATTTATAAGTCCGCTTTAACTTACAAGATATACGGCTCATAAAATTATCATAAATAAAGAAAAGAAAAAAAAAAAATTAATTGTTACTAAAATAAAAATAAAGTTAACTATATATATATATATTCAAGCAAATGGTGTAGAATCTCTTGAGATAGCTGGAGTACTTGTAGATGAAAATCCTGATTCAATTTCATTAGGTGGTGTTGGACTTTGTTCTCTAGATTCAATATCTGATTCAATAACATTATTTAAATTCTTACTCTTAATCTTACTCTTAATCTTATTCTTATTCTTATTCTTATTAATTCTACTATTTAATTCATTCAATTTATCTTTATTAAATCGAATCTTGATTTTAATACCATTACCTGTCTTTATATTCTCCACTATTGTCTTATTCTTTTTATTACTATTTATTCCATTAAAATTTGATGAAAATGATTTCTTTCTATTAACTGTTAAATTACTTGATTCTTCATCATCTTTCTTTTTTACTAAAACATCTTTATCTTTATCTTCTTCTTCTTCTTCTTCTTCTTTTATTATTAAACCATCTCCATTTAAATTCTCACCTTTCCAATTTTGAAATGCAATTGTATAACCTGTAAATGATAATATACTAATTGGTTTCTTAACCCATCTTCTAACTGGTTTAATCTCTTTTTTAACATTCTCTTTTTCTTTATTATCTTGTAATAAATTTTCTTTATCATTATTAATACCTCCTATTATAATTGTACCATTCTTAAATTCAATAGAGGGTGTATTACCTTCATTAATACTTGATGAAGAATTATTATCTGACATTGATGATGCATTTATAACTGTTCTAGCTAATCCAGATTTTGGTGTTGAACCTATTGTATTTGTATTTGTATTTGTATTTGTTAATGATGTTGATGGTGATGGTGATTGTGTTCTAATCATACTACCTTTCATTGCAGAACGACCACCTTTTGGTTTTCTTCTACCATCTTCTAATGCATTATTACCACTATTACTACTACTACTTGATGAATTTGATGATAATAAAGATGTTGTTGTTCCTATAACTTTAGTTATAGTTTGTTTTATTTTTTGTTGTTGTTGTTGTTGAATCACTGGAAAATCTTTCAGTATTTCTGGTGACAGTTTCAAAGTCACATTCATTGATTTATTTGCCATTATTAATATTTAACCATAAACAATAAGGATATATAATAGAGATATAAAATAGGTCTTTAACACATATTCTTTTAAAATTTAATCTTTCTCCTTCTTTTTTTTCATACAAAAATTTAAATTAAATAAATAAATAAATGGTGTTCGGATGTCGGTAGCGTTTTTTAGATTAAAATTAAAGAAGATTAATATTAACATTAATATTATAATTATAATTATAAAATGTATATTTTTTTTAAAGAATAACATTATAATGAGAATGAAGCTAAAGTAATACAGAATGCTAATAAAATATATTGAATATAACCTATTGAATTATATTGACTTAAGGCAGCATTCTTTTTATCACTAGAACTTGATGAACTAGCAGTTGATGTTGATGTTGATGTTGATGTTGATGACGAAGATGAGGATGAATCATGGTCATAAAATTCATCAATTTCATTAGTAGTCGAAGTATAATTATTACTATATGAAGCAATTGAAGCAGTTTCATTACTTGGTAAATAACTACCATCCCAACAATAATCTTCAAAACATTTAGCACATTCATCACTTTGAGTAATATTTTGACGTTCTTGAGATCTTCTAATAATAGCACAAGAAACACATTTTAACCAATTTGAATCAATAGTCATATTATATCTTGAAGCAACTTCATAACCATTTTGAATAATAGCTAATTTTTCATCTTCTTCATATGACATTGTATAAGTTGAAGTATTTGACCAATAAGTATATGGAATATTAGCCATATATACAACTAATGGTGGAATAGTTGCTAAATCTGTTAAATTACTTGAATTACAACCAAAGAATGTTGGTTTAGTTGTTAAATTATAAGCAATCATAGTAGCTTCATTAGGAACATATGGGAAAGCAGTACCATTACCTTGAGAATAAAATTGTCTTTGATAAGTTGCAACTAAAGATGTACCATTTGGTAAATAATCATTAGTATCAGCACTATTATCAAAGGCAAATATAACATCAACACCTCTTTGAGATTGAAGATATGGAGTAAATGGAATATTTTGTAAATCTTCACCACCATCACATAAATAAAGAGTATCATCATCAACAATAGTATCAACTATTGCCCATTCAGTTTTATAAAAAGGATTTGGATTATAAATAGCAATATCATCATAATCTTCACTTAAATCTTCTAAAAAATCTTCAACTAAATCATAAAGATAACCAGAAATTGAAGTTGTATTTAATTGTAATAAAAATTGATTAAATAATGATGAAGAAGTACCAATTAAGAAACCAGCATTATCATAACCTTCAACACAAACATCATCATCAATAGGTTTACCATTTTTAAAATTAGTACCTAAATATTTAATATCACTAAAAGCATAAAGAGAAGGATCCCAAGAACCAATTTCAAATGGATTTAATTCAAAAACTGTTGAATTTAAATTAATAACAGTTGTACCTGGAACTCTACCATCAGCAATAGAGATTGGGAAAGGCATTTCAGCATTTTTAAAAACATTAGAATCTCTTAAAGTTGAAAAAGTTAAAGGAGAATAACCATTAAAATCTTCACCAAAGAATTGATAAGCTAAAGCTCTACCCCAAATATCAGTAATTGAAGTATTATAACCAGCATCTTTTTTAGCATCAATTTCATCTTTAATATCTAACCATCTATCAACAGTTGAAAAAATATTCCAACCACCAGAATTAAACATTGAATTTTCTAAATCCCAAATAGTATCATTACTTAATATATCTTGAACACTTGTAAAATTATTATAAGCAATAGTACCAGTTAACCAATTACCACCTGAAATACCAGCTAAATAAGTAGAAGCTTGTAATAAACCACCAAGAGCATTTTTTGTAGAATCATCAGTTCTATTATCTAAAGCCGATAATTGACCAGCACCATTTAACATAGCTCTATAACCACCACCAGAGAATGATAAACCAATAATAATTGAAGAATTTAAATCATTTAAATAAGTTTCAGCATTAAAATCAGTTAAATTAGCTCTATTTAAAAAAGTTAAAAGAGCTTCATCAGTTATAACATTTCTCTTTTTTAACCAAGCAGATTCCATTTCACCAATTGAATTAGCAACTCTTACAGCTATTGAAGAATTTGTAAAGAAAGAATCTGGACAAGTTACATTACCTGGAGCATAACCATTAGTTGGAGACCAAGCATTAATTGAATTTATTAGATTTGAAAGTACTAATAATAAACAAGATTTCTTTAAAGCAACCATACTTACTCTTA
>JAJMKZ010000492.1:0-15599 GCA_030564005.1 Ruyongia tratensis | reverse complement strand
TTTTCATCAAATTCTTCAGTTAATCTTGATGTTTTAAATAATTATAACAATTATAGTCCTTCATCTTCTTCATCAATGACTTTTTTCAATAATAATCCATCAATTGATCCATATCAATATATTTTAAATAATCAAATTGATATCTTAAAAATGGATAAAATAATTAATCAATTAGTTAAATTAAATAATCCATTTGATGATGAAAAAAATTTAAATATTTATAATGATGAAAATTTAAAAAAGATTAGAAATGAATTAATTAGTTCTAAAGGAATTTATTTAAAATTAGATAAAGATATTAATTTTTTAAATGAATCAAAATTTATTGTATTTAAAGAAGATGAACCAAATAATGATTTTGAAATTAATCAAAAAAATTTTGAAATTAATAAAGTAATTATTAAAGTTTTAAAATTTTCTGAATTATTTACATTTGAAGAAACTCAAATTAATAAATTTTTCCCATTAAGTAATTCAACAAAAACAATTTTAAAAAAATATTTTGGTGTTTTAACAACTTTTGGTTTACTTGTATTTAATAAAATTTCATTTCTATCATATATTGAAAAATCAAAAATTTTAAATAATAGTGATAATAATTCAAATATTGATGAATTAATTATTGATTTAGATAAAGAAGTTTTTGATGATTGTATTGTTGATGTTTTAGTTATAAATGGTTTATTTGCTATTCAAAATGTTTCGGATATTGATGATAAGATTAATTATAGCTATAATGGTATGGTATCTTTTGATTTATTTAGTAAAAATAAAAAGGAAACATATTTAACAATTAATAATGAATCATTATTAGATTGGATAATTTCAATTAATTTTATTTCTGCATTAGATAATTGTCAATTAAATAATTCATTAAATTTAAAAATTCATGAATTATTATCATTAAGAAAAATGACAATTGATGAAAAATTAGAAAAATTAAATAGAAATTTACCAATTTCAAATGAAAAATTATTAAAAATGATTGAATCAATCAAAAAATTACAAATTTTAACACCAGTACAACAAAGAACTAAAGATGATTTAATAGCTTTTATTAAACATCTGGCTATTAGAATTGATTGGCTTTGGTATGAAATTGAACGAAATAAAATTTCAACTAAGATTTTACAATTGGAAAAAAATAATGCTTTTAATTTTATATCTGATTATTATACAAGTAATAATAATGAAAATGATAATAATGGTAATGGTAATGATTCAAACAATGATTCCAACAGTTATAAGAATAACAATAATAATGATGATGATGAATCCATTTTACAAGACTCTTTCATTAATCAAGATGATGAAAGTATAACAAACACCATAACTTCATCAACAAATGCAATGCATAGAATAAAATCACCTTTAATTAACTGTATGATTTTATCAGATCAAGAAAGTGAAGAAGAGAGTAGTGATGAAGATAATGACTCCAAATATAAGACACCTTCTAAACATTCAACTTCTAACTCAAACTTCAGTGCTTCTAGAAGAAACACTAGAATTTTTAATGACAATTTAACTGATAATGACGATGATTATGTTGATCCTAAATATTTTTAGTATAATCATTTCAGTTATTTTAATGACCCTCATATACTTTATGAAATCAAGTAACAACAAGAAAAAAAAAAGTTAAATAAAAAATTTAACTTATGCATATGGATATATAAATTATATTACATTTTTAGGACCTTATTTTAATTTAATTCCTGTAGATTTTCATTTCTAATTTTTCTTTTAATTCGTTATATGCTTTTGTTTCTTCTTTTCATAATAAATATCAGACCTACTTGAACCAACATTCAAAATCTTAGGACAACCATCTCTATCTTTCTCAACAAGACAACATTCATAGCAGTAATAAGCATCACTACTACCATTGTTACCACATATGATACATTTATCCAAACTTTTACCAAATGCACATTCTTCACATATTCTAACTTGTCTATAAGGTTTAACAAATGAATCACAAACAGGACATCTACTATCACATTTTTCACAAAGTTTTCCAATAGCAGTTCCTGGCTGCTTCAAACACATCACTAGATCCAACTGATGACGTGACATTGTGATATACTGTTCCTATATGTTGATAAACAAACTCAAGTAAAATAACCATTAATTTCTTTGAAGGCAAAAAAAACAAATGACAGAAATTTTTCATCCGGAATTTCTACAATTAAAAAAAAAAAAAAAAAAATGAAAAAATTTTATAGAAGCTCATCTTAACTCTTAAATATAAAGAATCAACTTAGATTAAGAGATGGGTAAAGCCAGTAAGACAAGAGACAGTGTTCGTCATAACCCTTTGTATAAAGATTTAACCACACAAGGTGGTAATCTAAGAACACACGCTAGAGGTAAGAAGAAGGTTGAAAAAGATGAAGATGAAGAATTTGTTGATAGTACTAGTTCAAGAAAGATTTTACAATTAGCGAAAGAACAACAAGAAGAATTAGCAAGAGAACAAAATTTAGCGGTCAAAGAACAAAGTAATTTCTCATTTGGTGCAAGATATGCTGAAGAATTTGGTTCTGATAATGAAAGTGAAGAAGATGAATTCGAAACTGAAGTACAATATGAAAATATCTCTGATTTTGGATCAGAAGGTGAATATGAAGAAGAAGAAATTGAAGAAATTGATGAAGCCGATGCAGCTTTATTTGAACAATACTTGAAACAATCACAAAGCTCAAAATCATTTGGTTTAGATGGTCAAAGTTATAATTTAGCTGATAAAATTTTAGCTTCAATCAGAGAAAAAGAAGAAGCAGAATTACAAAAGGAACAAGGTAATACTCAACAAAGACCTGTAGATGCGGTTTTATTACCACCAAAAGTTATTAAAGCTTATACACAAGTTGGTCAAATTCTATCAACATGGACACATGGTAAATTACCTAAATTATTTAAAGTTATTCCTTCTTTAAACAATTGGGAAGATGTTTTATATGTTACACAACCAGAAAATTGGACTCCTCATGTTGTATATGAAGCTACAAAATTATTTGTCTCCAATTTAACTTCAAAAAGAGCTGAAAAATTTGTTCAAAACATACTGCTAGAAAGATTTAGAAATGATATTGAACAAAGTGAAGATCATTCATTAAACTACCACATATATAGAGCATTAAAGAAATCATTATATAAACCAGGTGCTTTCTTCAAAGGTTTCTTATTCCCATTGGTACAAGATGGGTGTACTGTTAGAGAAGCTACAATTGCTGGTTCAGTCTTAGTAAAAGTTTCTATTCCTGCATTACATTCTTCAGTTGCATTAAACTATTTATTAAACATGGAATTTACCCCAGCTACAACTGTTTTTATTAGAATATTATTAGAAAAGAAATATGCTTTGCCATATCAAGTTATTGATGCTTTAGTATTCTACTTTATGAAATTCAGAAATATAACAGATGGTGAATCCATGATTGATGATGAACCAATCAAAAAATCAAAGAAAGATGCTGCTCCTTTACCAGTTGTTTGGCATAAAGCTTTCCTTGCTTTTGCTCAAAGATATAAAAATGATATAACAGAAGATCAAAGAGATTTTTTACTAGAGACTGTTCGTCAAAGAGGACATAAAGATATTGGTCCAGAAATTAGAAGAGAATTATTAGCTGGTGTTACTCGTGAACCACCTTCACAACAAAAAGAACAAGTTATGGCTGATGCTTTCTAATCTAATTAACAAATATATTTTAAAATTCATGGGGTTTAATTATGTGTAATTTTACTAATCTATATTAGTTTATTTATAAAATAAACTTTTATAATTTGCATAATCGATAATTTAATTGTAATTAATACATTGATTTCTAAACAACGATATATCTATTCTGAAGGATCTAATATATATCTATACACGCTTCTAAAAAATATTTGACGAATTTATATATACAAGAAAATCATCCCCAATAATCATAACAAAAACCGAAAATAAACTAACAAAAAATAGCACAACATAACGAATCATAACATATAAGACAAAAAAAAAAAGTAAATACTTCAAATAGTAATGGTTTCATAATGGATTCTTAGGAATAATGTAGAAAAAATATATTCTTCACCTTGCAAATCATATAATGGGATATGACGATATCCTTGATTTAAATTATCTAATTTGCAACAATAGACAGCAAAAGCATTCCCATTATTCTTAACTTGGATTCTTAAGAAGTTTAGACTATTAAGGTCTTTAATGGTTCCTTCAATTCTAGTATTCCAAATTGGGTTGAACCCATTACCCATAATAGATTTAGTCTTTATACATGAATTAGTAGTAAAATATTCAGTCTTTCTAGACAAATCAGTGACTTTAATTTCACCAACTAATGAAGGATCTATTAATTCAAACAGAACATAGGGATTCATAATTTCATCTGATTTCAAATCTTTTGGTCTTGGAAGTAGTTGGCCAGAAATGATATCAATACTAAATTTAATCAATGATTCAACAGGTGTAGACAGTTTGAATTTTTTATGTGGATCAGTATTTCTTAAATAATTTGGTTTCAAAACATAACCACTTTTCATACCCACATTAAACATGGCTTCATTCAATTGTTGACCTAAATCATATGTTTGCCAATTTGTTGCTACCATTTGTACACCCATATTCCACATTTTAATTGGTAGAAAATTTGATGACTTATATCTATATCTTGAAGGATAAACTCTCATAAGGTATTTTCTATTGTGCTTTTGAATGAAATAATTCTTATCCGTATCTTTAATCAATGAATTAAATGTATTTTCACTAAATGAAAAAATGTGATTGAAAGTTTTGGATTCAGGTAATGAAAAATTGGTGAATTTCAGACCAGAAGCATAAACACCAAGCACACTCAACTCAGGGACAATTTTATAACTGACCTTCTTTTTTGAAATAATCATATTCCTCCCTATTACAGTTGTATTCTTTTGATCATCACCACTAGTACTTTCATCATGAGTAGTGGTCGAACTTGATGTAGTAGTAAAGAGTGAGGTATCGGATGAATTACTATTGCTTCTACTGGAAGCTTTCACCTTAACCAAAACTCTATGTTTTAATTCAATAGGACTTGGTAATTGTAAATGAAGTGTTGAATTCAACAATGGTTTTGTGACTAATGATTCACCAAATATAGTCTTCAAATTTTCTGACACAATTAATTGATTCTCTGGTTTGCAATGTATTTCTAGAGATAAAAATAATGGAAATGGAGTTATAATGAAAGCATATTTTCTAATATTTTCTAAAACGTCTTTTAAACCAACTGATGAAGTAAATGTTCTTTTACCATGAGAAACAACAGGTCCATTTTCACCATCCCAAATATCAATTTCTAAAGATCTACAACCTCTTTGTAAAGCCTTTGTATAACCTTCTATTGTTGAACTTCCACCAATTTGTTTACCCAATAGATATGTGTTATGAGATGAAGAGATGAAATACTCATTCAAAGGTCTTGATAAATCATTGTGTTCATTAAATTGTTGTTTTGTTGGTGGGACGTTAGTTGTTAAGAAAGCAGTAAAATCATCAATAGTTAAAAAATCACTATTTTCATCGGTTTTATACTTCATAAATAGTTTATCAATATTTAAAGATGCACTTTGATCCTTTTGAATATTTATTATGAAATCCTTGAATTCAATCAAACTCATTGATTCCTTATTTTTAGTCAGATGTTGGAATATATCAACAATTTCAACTCTTTGTTTGAGTATCTTTACAAACTTCTGAAATTTACCAAATTTTAATGTTCCAGTTTTATCACTATCACATAACTGAAAGATTGATGATAGATGTGAGACATCACAATTGATATGTAATCTCTTTGTCAATTTCAATACATCTTCAAATGATAAAGATTCTTTTCTTTGTGGATCTTTAGAAACATAGTTTTCCCAATGAATGTTTGCAAAATTTTCACCAGGTATAGAAACATATTTCATAAGTTCTCTTCTTCTTGAAACAAGATTTGTAAGTGTTGAAATGAATAAATCAAAATCTTGTTTTTCAGTAGCTATAACATGTAAAGCTTTTAATTTATCAGTATTTGAATCAGTATATATGATTGTTGCCCATGAATCTGCATATTCTTTTGAAACTTTATATTCCTCTCTATAGTTTTTAGCATCATCACCAATTCTTATTTGTTGAATTTTATCAAGGCCCATAAATGATGTAGTTTTATTATTCCACTTCACCAAAGCTTTTTCAAGATCAATCTTAAATATTCTTTGGACTTTCTTTTTATGTGTAATTCTCAATAATGGTAAACCAGTTACCAATATTTCTGGGATAGTATAATTCTCCATCAAAGTTTCCAAATTTGAACTATTTTGTATCTCATTATTACTACAATTACTGTCATTGCGTATCATATCAGTATCATCTAAGGAAAGTTTCTCAAAAGATAATTCAGCTTCAGTAGTTTCACCAATACATTTATTAAATGTTGGAGATTTTACAAAATCATCTATTGTTTTTGTCAATGGACCAGCAGTTGTAGTTTGTTCTTTTTGTTGGTAAATATTTAGGATGCTACTTGTTTTTTTAATAAAAGATTTGAAGACACCAGCATCAGGAGAATTAAATGAATTTGATCTTGAAATCACTCTTTTTACTGGTGATTGTATTGGCGACATGATTTTTGAAGTCAAAGAATAGTTATTTGAAGTTGAACTAGGTGCTTCTGAAGGATGAATTGGGATAGCTAAAACATTTGCATGATTTTCGATTATAATGTTGGAATCACTTGATGTTGAGTTTGCTCGCAGTTTTGAGTAGTGTTCGATTATTGATGATGAAGACTTTATTTTAGTCAATGGATTGTTGAATAGAGTATCACATGTATTCTTGTTTTGGTTGTCATGATGTTTGCCACCATCTTGAACTGGTGATGACATTGTGCTCCTGTTATCAATAGTGGTGAATGTTATCTTTTTGAGAAGTGATAAAAGGTTGGGATAGAATGGACAGAGACCACCGCTTTCTGCAGCAGTTAAATGAGGGATGTGGTCTTCTAATAAGGGGATTTTATTGATGGTTGTGAGATACACTTATAGAAATAATAGTTTTTTTATGTTTTGGATCTAAGGTTGAATTTAAAAAAAGTGTCAATCAATAAATATTAAAGCTCTTGAAACGTGATATTTAAAAAAGATAAAAAGTTTTAGTTTGAATATAGATCTTTTTCGTTTTTGTCAAGAGTGAATATTTAATTTCAGTAAACAACCATGTTAATCATCTTCTCTGTGATTTCAACTCCAAACAGAACTACTACAACCTCTTCAAACAAATTTATAAACAGTTTATTCAGCCTAAATAAAATTTATTTATCAATTCCGACTATCTTTTACCGGAATTTACCCTTTGGGGAAACTCTCTGTGATCTCGAAAGTTTTTTTTGTTTTGGTTTTCTTTATATGATGAAATAAAATAAACATCATCTTATTTCTACAAACACCATTTTTTTAGAGATACCCCTAATAAGAGAAGATGGTTGGTCTTAATAGAAAGCGTAGAGCTAGTAATGATCATTCAACCTCTATCAGAAGAGTGAGACATACAAATAGATCGTTTGGTTCTTTCAAACATTTACCAAAGATCAATGAGATTCCAAAACCAAAAAGCGTTAAGATGGATATCTTTGTATTTGGTTCTGGTGCTATGTGTGAATTAGGTTTAGGTCCTGATGCTAGCACAAAAGAAGTTAAAAGACCAAGACTTAACCCATTCTTAAAAGATTTAGAAATTGTTGATTTTGCAGTTGGTGGTATGCACACTTTAGCATTAGATTCAAATAATCAATTATGGTCTTGGGGTGCCAATGATTCAAAAGTTTTAGGTAGAAATACTGACAATGCTCCTGAAATTTTAAAAGATATGAAAGAAGGTGATGCAGCAGATGATGACGATGACGATGATGCTGATTTAAACCCTTTAGAATCTACACCAGGTAAAGTTGAAGGTTTACCAAAAGATTTAAAAATTGTTCAAATGGCTGCCACTGATAATTTATCAGCTGTTTTATTAGAAAATGGTGATGTTTGGGCATGGGGTTGTTTTATCAATGGTGAAGGTAAACCAAACTTCAAAGTTGGTATTCAAAAACAAGAAACACCAGTCAAAGTTCCAGAATTTAAAGAAATTACACAATTAGCTGCTGGTAAAAATTATATACTAGGTGTTGATGTTAGAGGTGTTGTATTTGCTTGGGGTGAAAATGAAAAATATCAATTAGGTAGAAGAATCTTAGAACGTTTCAAAATGAAGACTTATGAACCAAGATCTTTTGGTTTAACCGATGTTGTTCATATAGCTGCTGGTGATTATCATTGTTTTGCTATAACAAATGATAAGAAAGTTTTTGCTTGGGGTTTAAATACTTTTGGTCAATGTGGTCTTCCTATTGAAGGTGATGCTGTTTTCCAAACTCCAATTGAAATTCAAGATTTATCAAACAAAGACATTGTTCAAATAGCTTGTGGTCAACATCATACTTTGGCTCTTTCAAAAGATGGTTCATTATACGCTTGTGGTAAGGCTGAATCAAGTTCATTAGGTTTATCAAAAGATGATTTCCCTGAAGAAACTTTTAGAGATTTTAAAGGTAATGCAAGAGCTGTCCCAGTACCAGCTAAATTAACACATGTTCCACATTTCAGATATGTTGCTGTTGGTTCAGATCATTCATTAGCTATTTCAGAATTAGGTGTCGTTTATTCATGGGGTTTTGGTGAAACTTATGCTTTAGGTCAAGGTCCAGCTGGTGAAGATGTTGAAATACCAACTAGAATTAAAAACACTGCTACACAAAATCATGATATGTTATTAGTCGGTGCTGGTGGCCAATTCTCTGTTAGTGGTGGTGTTAAATTATCTGAAGAAGCTGCTGATGAAAGAGAAGATAAATTAGAAGATGAAGAAGATTAAGGAAATGATCATAGAGTTGTTTGATATTATTTAATTATTTTGATGTTTTTTTAAAAAAAAAAAATAAATAAAATAAAAAGCATTTTGTTATTTAACTTGCCTTTATATAAAAATAAATGGTTTATCTTAGTACTTGTATTATTTATATTAATGATAATAAATTGTTACAATCTAGTAGAATTCAATATGTTACAAAAGGTTATCTATTATTTAGATATGGAAAGGTAATTATAAGTAATGTTATTTTCTTTTTTTGTTTTTCTGATTATAGTGAAACATCATCAAATCTAGCTTGTAATCCTTCTGATTTTAAATATTCTTTCACTTGCTTAACAGTATATTCATCTCTATGGAACATACCAGCACCTAAAGCAGCATCTGTTGTTGTTTTCTCGAATACTTCAGCAAAATGTTCTGGCTTACCAGCACCACTTGAAGCAATAACTGGGATAGAAACAGCAGATTTGATATGGTTAATTAATTCTAAATCATAACCTGAATTTGAACCATCTTTATCAATACAGTTTAACAATATTTCACCCGCACCTAAAGCTTCACAAGCTTGAACTAATTCATAGGCACCAAGATCAGTAGTTTCACGACCACCTTTAATAGTAGTTGGATACCAACAATATTCTTCTCCATTTGGGCCTGAGAAAATAGTTTTGATAGTTTTATTCTTTGTATCACTTGGTGATTTAACATATTGTCTTTTTGGATCAACTGATATGACTACAGCTTGAGCACCATATGATTTTGATATTGTTTCAATTGGAGATGTACCATCACCTTTATTTCCATTCGCATAATATTTTTGTGCAGCTGCAACAGCATCAGTACCAATAGAGACTTTATCCGCACCTGCTCTGAAATATAAACTTGCAACCTCTAAAGCTGGAACTTTAGTTCCATCAGGATCAATAACATCTTTAATACCACCACCAACAGTTAATGGAACAAAAATTGTTTTAGCAGCTAATTTCAAAACATCCAACATTGGAGCATCACGAACTGGTGAATTTCTGAAAGATGTAATATTTAAAAATGTGACTTCATCAGCACCTTGATCATAATATTTTTGTGCTAATTCAACTGGTTTACCTAAATTTCTAACATCACCACCAGCACTATCTTTTTCACGAACATCATATTGATCACCCTTTGTAACAACTAAATCTCCTCTATCATTAGTTCTAACATCTAAACATGCAATTATTCTTCTTGATAAACCATTATTTGAATAATCATTTGGATTCGTTATTTCAGGTAAAGGAGCTGATCTATTTTGTTCTAAAAAAGCCTTGATGACTTTTAAACCTGCTAAACCTGATTTTTCAGGATGGAATTGTGTAGCAAAAATGTTATCTCTTGATAAAGCAGCAACAAATTCTTCATCTCCATATCTTGTTGTAGAATATTCCCAACCATTGTTCTTTAACTCTGCTCTAAGTTTATCATTTAAGATAGCAGCATATGAATGGACAAAATAATAACGGCTATTTGGATCAATATGGTATAAAATATGATCACCATAACCTGAAGCTGAGTTCCAACCAATTTCTGGAACTGATTTAGTTGATGGATCAAATTTAGTCAATTCAAAATCTATATAACCTAAACCTTTATCATTTGGACTTTCTTCAGAACCATTAAAAAAAGTTTGTAAACCAATACAAATACCCATTAATGGTTTACCTTCTTGTATATACTTTCTGATAGGTTCAACGAAACCTTTGGAGTTGACTTGATTGACAAAATGACCATAACTACCAACACCAGGTAAAAATAACTTTGTAGCAGTTTGAAGTTCAGGATCTGATGAATCTTTAATTAATTTGGTTTCATAACCTAAGAATTCAATTGCATTTTGCAATGAACGTAAGTTACCACTTTCGACGTCAATTATATGGACTAATTCAGGCATAATGTTTAATGTAATGAACTAATAATACACTTAATAAACAAAATGAACAATGTTGATATATAAAATATTTTATCGAGATGACTCTTCCCATTTGACAAATCTTTTTTTCTTCAGCGAAAAATTCATCTTATTGACCCGTGAAAATTGCCAATAGTAATCCGAAAAGGAAAAATGGCAGACTACTCATATTTTACAATTTTGTTTATTTAAAAGGAAGATATAACTTTTATTAGGAAAATCTAGTGGCAGTTTTGGCAGCTACTTCTAATACTTTTCTATTTAAAAGCTGACTTTGGGAAATTTTTCTTTTATTTTCTGTAGAGGTTCTTTAAGAAATGGTTAAACGTCTAAAGACATTCAGTTCATTTACGAAAATGTTGAAATTAACAAAGTCATTAGGAAACATTGTTAGAACTACCATTAAATGCCAAAACCTTTCAAAGTCTTTCATTCTAATTGTTACTTTTGAAACTTTTTTAACCTTATCATTACCTGATCTATGGCAATCTTGAATAAAATTTGTCAACGGTATTAACAAATTAATTGCAGTAACCAAGTAGGCCAACAATTGTATCTCTAATGTTGCTTTAAGACTATCATGTGTTAGGTCAGCAAGTGATAAACTCTCAGTACGAAGTTTTGTAACCATATTTTTTTTTGCTTTCTAATATCTGGATATCATCTACTAAACCAATTATCGTATCAGCAGTTGCAGATACTTTAAATTTCAGGAACATAACTATTAATGAAACGCAATTCTCCTGTTGTTGTTGTTGTTGTTCCCTTTTCATTAATTATACTTGTATTTGGACCCGTCTTAAACAATGACTTTAACTACATCACCATAATTGTTCCAATAGTTGTTATTTTTTTTTTATGCTGATGAATTAATACTAATTGAATTTGAAACATTAGTCCTAGTAAATAGGCCTTGTTTAACTCAAATAACATAGATTCAACTTCGTTTTCATTAATATTTAATGACATTTCCTTTTTGTTATAAATACTAACAAGTTTCAGAGTTATAATAGAGAGCAATTACTTCATAAATTGGAGAATAAAACAAATTATGATTAAAGCTTTTAATTATTAGATTTCTAGTAGGATTATTGTTTTATATGTAAGAATAAAATATGTATTCTCAATTAAATAATTTGCTCTAATTACATAAAGTTTTCTCGATATGTGTACGAAATTAATTATATTGCACACTTAGAATTAATTTCTAATTTGACGGTAAACCATAGATTCAATTTTAACTCATTAAATTTCAGTATAACCTAAATAAATTTGATCAAACTAATAATTAATAACTAGTTATATATTGAAAAACTCACATTTTAAATTTTGCTATAAGTAATAAACATTCATCCGGAGTTAACACGGCCTATTAATTTCGGTGATCAGATATAAAAAAAAATTGTTTTTATAACCACAACATACATTCAAAAGTTTTTATTCAAATGAGAATTGAGATATTGTACTTTATTTAAAAAAAGAGTTTAATCATTGGCAAAAGTGCAGTATACAATAAATGCAAATGTTGACAGCATTAAACAACCATGAAAGATATTAATACCGTATAACATACCATTAATGATACATATTGACATAACAAAAGTGGTAACAAATAGATAAGAAGCAATATAATCTTCAAAGTAAAGAGTCATTAAAGTTTTTGGATACTTAGAACTAATGAATTGAATAATTGGCAGAACAAAACCTAACACTTGATTAGAACTACCAATACATAAATTAATAGCAAGATCTAAATTACCCTTTCTGGCACTGACTAAAGAGGAAACATGTTCAGGTAAAGAACCAGCTAATGGTAAAATAATTAAACCAATAAAAACTTTTGAGATTGGTTTATCATCGGTTAAATCTTTTAATGATTCAACGAAGAAGTTAGCAGTTGGACCTAAACCTGCAATAGATAAAGCTAAAGCACCAAAACAAACAATTTGACTTGGAATTTCTTCTGATTCATCATCACTTTCAGATTCTTCATCGCTATTATTATCAGTTTCCAAATCATCATCAACTTTTTCTTTTTTAACCCTTAGTTTCTTAAAGTCCTCATTTGTACATAATACTAAATAAACAAGATAATTAACAAAAATAAAAGCAGCACCAACTTGAGAAGTATTCATCATGAATTGATCATTCATTTTATCACTATCAATATCACGAACAACAGCCATCATAGATAACATTAAAGTAATAGCTAAAAAGAAAACAAGAGAAGTAGTAATTGATTTTTTACTATTGATTGGAGAACCATCTAAACCACCAAAAAATGAACATGAACCAATAACAAATAAACTATTTGAAATAACACTACCAATTAATGAAGTAATTGTCAAAGTTGCGTCATCTTTTGAAACAGTTGTTCCTGAAATAATTAATTCAACCAAATTACCAAAAGTTGCATTTAATAGAGCACCTAAAACAGGTCCATAATGATGTTCAGCAGCTTCAGTACTATTACTCAAAACTTTAGCAAAATACATAAGTGCTAAGAATAAAAATACAACAGCTAAAATATCATTTTCTCTTTTATAAAAGACAATACCAACTGGAAAGAAGGGCAATAAGATGACAGTTCTTGTACTTAAAGAAAATTTAAATATCTTTAAAATTGTACCTAATATTTTAATATTTTCCAATTTTTCATAAAATGCAACTAATTTAATCATAAATGATAAAGACCATAACCAATTATAAAATGCATCAGCTCTATCAAAAGTTTTATCTAATAATTGATGTTTAAATTCACTTAAATAATTCAAAAAAGTATAGAATGCTGAAGTTTCTTGCTTGATTGTTAATTTCTTTGATAGTAAATTACTAGGTATTTCATAATTTTTAGATTTTGGACCAAAAGTTGGTACAGTTTGAGCTCTTCTAATTTTTGGTTGGAAATTATCTGAATTGTCTTGATCATCCTTTTCAATATCATCAAACTGATCATCTTGGATATCAGGTACTGGTTCAGTTTGAACTTCTTTTAAACGTTCTTTGCTATTATTGTTGTAACTAGTACTTTCTTGGTTAAAAATTTCTTGGGTATTGTTCTGTTGCTCGAATTGGCTTGCAACATCTTGGTCCTTACTCATAAGCTTGTAGTTTTGGCTTGGCTGGATATCTTAGAGTCTATAATAAGGAGAAAAGTAAAGTAATAAATCCAGTGATTCCACCTCAAGGTATAACAGCAGCTTTATTTGAAGATTTATAGAGGTGAAATTTTTTGCTAATTATTACTTTTTTTTAGCCCCATCATCATTTTTTTAATAGGGCAAAGTAAAAATAATGCTACTTTAATTTTATAGGGTCCAATCATGAGTTTGACACAGTTGAAGAGAGAGAATTAATGCTATTAAGAGGTATTCCGAGTGATTATAAGACTATGTGTCGATATTTGTAATAGTAATGTTATTTGTTGTCTGTTGATATCACAGCAAAAGTCATTTTCAAATGTTCTGAACTGCCAGACTTTCATAGAACGGCTGAATTATGGTATACTTACCAGTTAGCAATTAGCATGTGAATGTATCTTTAAAGATTCAGCTATAACGTTGATTAATATTGATCCTAATAAATATTACTTGAGTCATTACAAAATGATTTATTAGATTATCTTATAATTATTAAATTTTTCTTCCTTATTTACACATTATTTATATACAAAAAAATCAACAAAAATTAAAACAACAAAAACCCATTTAAAATTTATATACAAAACACACAACAATGATTAACAACGCACATAAACCAGTCATATCATCATTATTATCTCTAAAAAAAAAACATCACTCATCATTAATAACAGCTTACAGTACCGTTCTTCCGTAGCAAACAAAAATGCACAGATAAAATTTCTTTCTAATCAAATAAAACTATCATAAAGATTAGCATTATTCATATTATTAGCATTATTAGAATTATTATTATTATTCAAGGAACTAGAAGTAGTGAAAGCAGGTGATACAGCTTCAGTACCAATTTGATCTATTAAGCCTTCTAAGAAATCATCATCAATTGAAAATCCTGTCCATGTTTGTTCATCACCAAATTTAAAATCACTCTCAAAGAAACTTTTGATGTCAAGTTCATCTGGTGCAACAGTTAAACCAGTCTTAGCTAATCCCTCTGGCGTTGAAACAAAATCTTTATTAGTAATGCCATAACTAAGTGTAGATGGTACAGGAGCAACAGAAGGTGAAGTAGAGGTTACACCATAACTAGCACCTGAAACACTATTTTGACCAACAGAGTTTGAATTCCTACTTAAGGCAGTAACATTGGCTTCTTTTCTCTTTAAAATTTCTTTTTCAGCAATATAGTCAACTTGATGATCAAATGAATCAACCAATCTTTCAACCCAATTATCATTTAACATTATATCACAAAGATCATAATTTAAAAATTCTTTTGAAAAAATACTTAATTCTTGTCTAACTTTTGGCACTGAAATAGCTATATCGTATATTTCTTGTAGATCACATTTAGACATACTTAACAAAAGATTTGTATAATTAACATTAACAACAGTATCAGTATCAACTCCAAATTTAGGAGGACTTTTAACCAAAATCCATGAACTATGAATACTTAAAATATTCCTTAATTGTAAAAATTTCTTAATTTTTTCTTTTCGTTCATCAGAATAACCAATTTCATTAGCAATATCTATTTTCTCATTTAATTCAATAAATTTCATTGTACTTT
>JAJMKZ010000491.1:0-16092 GCA_030564005.1 Ruyongia tratensis | reverse complement strand
TTTTTTTTTTTTTTTTTTTTTTTTTTAAGTTTAAAATCAAACATTTAGATGGATGATGGAGAACAAAGAAAACAAATTAGAACCATTAGATTAATAAAATTACGGTATATCACCATTTCTAGTTCTCAATTATCTGTCAAAACTTGAATGGTAAATGCTAATATAAATATGCCGAGTGTTAATTGTTTATGTCATTTGATAAGTGTTTACTATTTATAGTTAAATTTTAAATATTTTATTTAACTAGATTATATCACTTTAAACCTTTTATAATATTAGAGTTATATTGTTAAAGCATTGTCAATACCTAAACTGCGATAAACTCATATTAGTAATGTAAGCTCTCTTCATTTTATTAAGGTCCACAAAACTAGTTGAAGTTGTTGACAGATAGCAGACTTATTGAGTGTTGAGTGTTGAGTGTTGATATTACAAATCTTTGTTTACCTTTTGCTGGCTATAGCTATTGTTTCGTAATTAAGAAGTTAAATCCGGTTAAAATCCAGTTTGTAAAAAATTTGCATCAGTTATATGATGAATGGTTTCAAAGATAAAAAAAAAGTGATGAAATAATTTAAATTTAAATTTGGATTTAATTAGAAATTTCATCGTTCACTCATTCATTAGTATAACCTACAACAACTTTACACACTCTTTTCCAACCCTGAAACTTGCCTATAAACTAACAAAACTTTTTTTAAACGACTAACCGGAAACGGAAACAAACCACGGAAAGCCTCTCCGAAAGCGCAAACTAAGACGCTAAGACCAGAAACACCGTTAAAACCGCATGCTAACCCCGTTTCCGTTGTTTGTTTTCATTTGAAAAAAGTTTTCCGGTCCTTGATATATATAAAGTTAAGATATCTTTCATTATTCCGTAATTCCAAATTTCTTCAAAAATTTCTATATATATATATATATATATATATTCCTGTTTCCTCTCTAACAGTTATCTATTGACTTTTTTTTCATCTGCTATAGAATTGATCTGTGAAAGATGTCATCGTCATCTTCTATCAATAATAGTGACAAAGCTGCTGATGATCAATCATATCATGGTTATGATCATACTGTTGATGACAACATTCATAAACTTGCTAGAAAATTAACTAACGCTTCAAACGTTTCTTTTGCTGCTCAGAATAACGCGAGCGATTACTCTGATGTTCTTTCAACAGTTTCTACTGTTGTACCAGGTGTCAACCCAATTACTGATGAACCTGTTGATCCAAGATTAGACCCAAATTCACCTGAGTTCTCTTCTAAATACTGGATTAGAAATTTCAAAGGTCTTATTGATAAAGACCCTGAACATTATAAAGGGTTTTCTTTAGGTATAACTTATAAAAATTTAAGAGCTATTGGTGAAGCTAATGATGCTGATTATCAAGCTACTGTCTTGAACGCTCCTTTTAAATTTGCTGGTAAACTTGCTAAACTCATAACAACTTCAAAGGCTAAGAAATTAGAAAGAAGTTTTGATATATTGAAACCAATGGATGCTATCATTAATCCTGGTGAAGTTGTTGTTGTTTTAGGTAGACCAGGTTCAGGTTGTTCAACTCTTTTAAAATCTATCAGTGCTGATACTTATGGTTATGATATTGCTAAAGAATCACAAATCTCATATGGAGGATTAACACCAAAAGATATTGAAAATCATTATAGAGGTGAAGTTATTTATAATGCTGAAACTGATATTCATTTCCCACATTTAACCGTTTGGCAAACACTTTCATTAGCTGCTAAATTCAGAACACCAAGAAATAGAATTCCTGGTATTACAAGAGAAGAATTTTCAAACCATATGACAGAAGTCTTTATGGCTACTTATGGTTTATCACACACAAAGAATACTAAAGTTGGTAATGATACCGTTCGTGGTGTTTCTGGTGGTGAAAGAAAAAGAGTTTCAATTGCAGAAGTTTCATTAGCTGGTGCTAAATTACAATGTTGGGATAATGCTACTAGAGGTTTAGATGCTGCTACTGCTTTAGAATTTATTAGAGCTTTAAGAACATCAGCTGATGTTTTAGATACCACAGCTTTAGTTGCTATTTACCAATGTTCTCAAGATGCTTATGATTTATTTGATAAAGTTATTGTGTTGTATGAAGGTTATCAAATTTTCTTTGGTAGAGGTGATACTGCCAAAGCTTATTTTGAAAATATGGGTTATCAATGTCCAGCCAGACAAACAACTGCTGATTTCTTAACATCTATTACATCTCCTGCTGAAAGAATTGCCAAAGAAGGTATGGAAGATAAAGTACCAAAGACTCCTGCTGAATTTGAAGCTTACTGGAGAGCTTCACCAGAACATGCTGCTTTAATAAAAGAAATTGATGCTTCATTAAGTAGTGAAAGTTCCACTAGACAATATATTGAAGATGCTCGTCATGCCATCAAGGCTAATCGAATGAGAAAAGGTTCACCATATACTGTTTCATACTGGATGCAAACCCGTTATTTGATTACTCGTGATTTCCAAAGAATGATGAGTGATATTGGTTTCACATCTGCAAATGTTATAGCTAATTCAAGTATGGCTTTGGTTCTTTCATCTATTTTCTATAATCTACCGTCTGACACAAGTTCCTTTTATTATAGAGGTGCTGCTATGTTTTTTGCTGTTTTGTTTAATGGGTTCTCATCATTTTTAGAAATTATGACTTTGTTTGAAGCAAGACCAATTATTGAAAAACATAAACGTTATGCTTTATATCATCCATCTGCTGCTGGGTTAAGTTCTGTTTTTACCCAATTACCTCCAAAAGCTATTACTTCTGTTGCTTTCAATCTTGTCTACTACTTTATGGTTAACTTTAGAAGAGAAGCTGGCCGTTTCTTTTTCTTTTATTTGACTAATTTAACAGCAACTTTCTCAATGTCACATCTTTTTAGAGTTGTTGGTGCTGCTTCTAAGACTTTTTCAGAAGCGATGGTCCCTGCTTCTTTTATGTTGTTAGCTTTGACTATGTATGTTGGTTTCACCATTCCTGTTAGAAATATGATTTGGGCTCGTTTCATTAATTATTTGAATCCTTTGGCTTATGCATTCGAAGCTTTAATGGCCAATGAATTTGCTGGCAGAACATTTGATTGTAGTTCTTATATTCCAAATGATCCTGCTAAAGTTGATATGGAACCAGAAAGTTTCATTTGTTCTGCTGTTTCTTCTGTTGCCGGTGAAACTTATGTCAATGGTTCTAATTTTATTGAAACTTCTTATAGTTACTACAATGATCATAAATGGAGAGATTGGGGTATCACTCTTTCCTTTGCGATCTTTTTCTTACTTGTTTATTTGGTCTTTACTGAATACAATGAAAGTGCCAAACAAAAGGGTGAAGTTTTATTATTTCAAAGAGCTACTTTGATGAAGTTAAAGAAACAGCAAAAGAACTTGAAGAATGATATTGAAGCTGGTAATGAAAAAGATATTACTCAACAAGAAGCTGACGAATCGAAAGATGTTCAAATCCAAGGTGGTAAAGATATTTTCCACTGGAGAGATGTTAGATATTCTGTTAAAATTAAAGGTGAAACTAGAGTTATCTTGAATGGTGTTGATGGTTGGGTTAAACCAGGTACATTGACCGCATTAATGGGAGCTTCTGGTGCTGGTAAGACTACTTTGTTAGATGTTTTAGCTAGTAGAGTTACTATGGGTGTTGTTACTGGTAATATGTTCGTTAATGGTCACTTAAGAGATAGTTCATTCCAGAGATCCACTGGTTATGTCCAACAACAAGATGTTCATTTATCTACTGCTACTGTTCGTGAAGCTTTATTATTTTCTGCTAAATTAAGACAACCATATAGTGTTCCACTTGAAGAAAAAGTTAAATATGTTGATGAAGTTATTACCTTATTAGAATTGGACAAGTGTAAAGATGCCGTTGTTGGTGTCGCTGGTGAAGGTTTAAATGTTGAACAAAGAAAGAGATTAACTATTGGTGTTGAATTAGCTGCTAAACCACAATTATTATTGTTTTTGGACGAACCTACTTCAGGTTTAGATTCTCAAACTGCATGGTCTATTTGTCAATTGATGAGAAAATTAGCCAATCAAGGTCAAGCTATTTTATGTACTATCCATCAACCATCAGCTATGTTAATGAGAGAATTTGATAGATTATTGTTTTTAGCTAAAGGTGGTAAAACAATTTACTTTGGTGATTTAGGTGAAAACAGTCAAACATTAATTGACTATTTTGAAAGTCATGGATCTCCAAAATGTCCACCAACTGCTAATCCAGCTGAATGGATGTTACACGTTATTGGTGCTGCTCCAGGTTCTCACGCTAATCAAGATTATCATGAAGTTTGGTTAAACTCTAAGGAACGTCAAGAGGTTTTACAAGAATTAGATACTATGGAAAAAGAACTTGTCAAGATTCCAAAAGATGAATCTCCAGAAGCTCTTAAAGAATTTGCCGCTCCAGTGTTATATCAATATAAATTAGTCACTGAAAGAGTTTTGCAACAATTCTGGAGAACTCCTTCTTATATTTGGTCTAAGATTTCCTTGTCCATTATTTCTGCTATTTTCATCGGTTTTGGTTTATTCAAATCTGGTACTTCTGAACAAGGTTTACAAAATCAAATGTTTGGTATTTTCATGTACTGTGTTATTTTTAATCCTTTGTTACAACAAATGTTACCAAATTATGTTTTCCAAAGAGATTCTTACGAGACCAGAGAACGTCCTTCCAAAACATTTAGTTGGAAAGCTTTTATGGCTGCTCAAATTACCGCTGAATTACCTTGGAATTTCTTTGTCGGTACTTTATCTTTCTTATGTTTCTACTATCCTGTTGGTTTCTATGATAATGCTCCTGATGGAGAAGTTCATAAAAGGGGTGCTTATGGTTGGTTTTTCGCTGTCTTATATTTCTTATGGATCAGTACCATGGGTCATATGCTCATTGCTCCAATGGAATTGGCTGATTCAGCTGGTATGCTTGGTACTTTATTCTTCACTCTCTGTTTGACATTTTGTGGTGTTTTAGTCGGTCCTTCTAAGTTGGGTTGGTGGATTTGGTTATACAGAGCAAATCCTGCTACATATTTTATTGAAGGGTTTTTATCTAATGCTGTGGCTGGTAATACTGTTGAATGTTCTAGCATTGAATTCATTCATTTAGCTCCACCATCTGGTCAAACTTGTGAAACTTATTTAGCCGATTACTTTGCTACTGCTGGTACTGGTTATGTCAGTGACCCTAGCTCTACTACAGATTGTGCTATTTGTCCAATGTCTTCTACTGATGATTTCTTAACCCAGATCAACTTAAACTATGGACACAAGTGGAGAGATTTGGGTATTTTCATTGTCTATATTGTTTTCAATATTGCTGCTGCTCTATTCTTCTATTGGTTAGCAAGAGTTCCAAAGAAGGCTAGTAGAGTTAAGGATGAAAAAGATGAACCAAATCCAGAAGCTAAAGCTAATACTACTTCTGAAGTTGTAGATGAGGATCCAAAAAAATCTGCTGAAGCTCTGGGAGCTTAAAGTACCTCATCTGTTGAACAAGAAAAGTAGATGCTTTAGAACCATATTCTTTTTCTTTAATTTTATTTTATTATTTTATTATTTATAATTTTGATGCATTCTGATACCTTTTTTAATAGAGTAGGGGTTAGTTAACTACCTGAAATTTTGTCTATTTTTTTTTCTTTTTTATAATTATTTTTCAATATAAAACTTGCATCTGATTGTTAATAGAGATTTGTAGTTTATATATTCTAAAGTTTATAAGTGTTGAATGTTGTTGCAGTTTATTTCATTATCCGAAACCGGTAATTACTCAATTAGGAAAGCCATCGGAAGAGAAAATTTTTTTATAAAAAAAAAAATAAAAAAAAAATTTATTCTAACTTACAAAAGATACAATTTAAGTAGAGATCACATTTAACTTTCAAATCGCATACATATAAAAGCTAGTCATGAGAATCTACGCTTGTCATTTCTGTTCATCACCGGTGTATCCTGGTCATGGTATCATGTTCGTACGTAACGATGCCAAAGAATTTAGATTTTGTCGTTCTAAGTGTCACAAAGCATTCAAACAACGTCGTAACCCAAGAAAATTGAAATGGACTAAAGCATTTAGAAAAGCAGCCGGTAAAGAATTGGCTGTTGACTCTACATTAACATTCTCTGCTAGAAGAAATGTTCCAGTTCGTTACAACAGAGATCTAGTGGCTACTACTTTGAAGGCTATGGCTAGAGTTGAAGAAATTAGACAAAAACGTGAAAGAGCCTTCTACAAGAACAGAATGAAGGACAATAAAGAAAGACAGTTAGCTCTAGATAAGAAATTAGTTGAATCTAACCCAGAATTATTGAGACAGAGAGATGTTGAAATTGCAAAGAGATTAGCAAGAGAAGAAGCTAGAGCTGAAAGAGAAGAAGAAATGGAAGAAGAAGATGAAGAAGAAGAAGAAGAACAAGAAAGCGATGAAGAAATGGATATTGAATCTGAAGAAGAAGAAGAAGAAATTAAACAAAAGGTTCTATTGAAGAACAAGAAACGTTCAAAGAACCGTGTATTTTAAACATGCAGATAAGTAAAGAATTATTGCATTTATATTTTTAGAAATTTGGAAATAAAATGAGTTCAGCTATTGACTATAAACTGACATGATCTTTTTCTAAATGGGTATATTTATGATATTGATAGAAATTTTAGCTATCATATCATGTGGGGTTTGAATCATATTACATCTATTTTTTTGTTATTAAAGACTGAAATTAAAAGTTCATGAATTGTTCTGTGGGTTATACTATTTATCTATTGTTTTAAAAGTTCTAAAATTAATTAAAGGAACTAATATTAATGGATGGTATACCAACTTGTACGGTTCAATGTTTTGTATATTTATAATTGATAGTTAATGAAGGTATTCATAAATTAAATTAATAGTGTGTACGAAAGCAGCAAATCTATTTCCTTTTTAGGACTGAAATAATTCCGAAAAGTTCAACTTTTTTTTTTTTTTTTTTTTTGGCAAATATTTTTCTCTTGAACATAAACGATTCAGAAGATACTCTAAAATTACATCTACAAAAGGGCAATTCAATCATCATGACTACTTTTGATAAGGTTGTAAAGGTATGTTGTCATTGGTTTTAACTTTGGCCTAATGCTGAGTACTAACATCTGTCAATTCTATAGGGTGCTACTAAAATTAAAGTATGTAAAAACACTGTTTTTCGATTGGGTAAAAACACCTTGAAAAAATGACCCCTATATACTAACATTCATCAATATGATTGATTCTCTAGGTAGCTGCTCCTAAACCGAAGTATATTGAGCCAATCTTAATGGCTACATCTAATCGTAGTGAGTTTAAATCAGTAATGGGGTCTTTACAAAATAGATTGAATGATAGTGCTTGGTCTATTGTTTTTAAATCATTATTGGTTATTCATATTATGATCAGAGAAGGTGAAAGGGACGTTACTTTAAAATATTTATCAACCCACACCAATTACTTTGATTTATCATTAATCAAACAACTAAAGTCAACAGAAACTAAAAATTTGATCAGATATTCAAAGTATCTTTCAATGAGAGCTAAACAATACGGTGAAAATGGGATCGACTTTGTAAGAGATGAACAAGCCAACAATGGTAAGAGTGGTAGATTAAGAGACCTTGCAATTTATAAAGGTTTACTGCGTGAAGTTGAAAGTGTTGAAAAACAAATTGGATCATTGGTCAATTGTAAATTTAGTGAATCAGATATCAATGATGATATTATGTTGACTTGCTTTAGAATGTTAGTTAATGATTTATTATGTCTTTATCAATCATTAAACGAAGGTGTTATTAATATTTTAGAACATTACTTTGAAATGTCCAAGTATGATGCTGAAAGAGCTCTTGATATATATAAAACATTCGTTGATTTAACTTCTGATGTTGTTGGTTATTTGAGAATTGCAAAACACTTAGAATATGCTACAAAGCTACATGTTCCAACCATTAGACATGCTCCAACAGCTTTAGCTAATAGTTTAGAAGAATATCTAAATGATAGTAATTTTGAAGTTAATAGAAAACAATATTTGGCTGAGCAAGAATATGCTGAAAACAAATCATCTCCAAAGAAGATTCCTGTTGCTATTCCATCTCAACCACCTGCTGAAAAGACTTACCCATGGAATAACATTCAAATGCAATCAGCAAGTCCAGCATTTGCACAACCGCAACAAATCCATCCATCCCAAACTGCTCAACCAATTCAGCAATCACAACCACTTCAAACAGTTCAACCTGTACAACAAGCTGCAGTTCAACAACCTCAACATACTCAAGCTGCTTTTGCCCCTGTTGCCACTGGTTTTGTTCCTGTTGCCACTGGATTTATTCAACCAGTTGCTTCATCACAATCTCAACAAACTTTTAACCCATTCTTACAAGCTAATAATGGGCAAGTTCAACAAATCAACCGTACATCTACATTACCAATGGCTCAAGTTCAACCTCAACATACTCAAACTTTGCAGCCTATTGCCACTGGTACAGTTCCTCAAATCCAACAACAACAAACAGGTTATAATCCATTTGTCTCTCAAACTATTGATAATGCTAGTCAAATTCAACGTAGTTTGACATTACCTCTTCAACAACAACAACCTTTACAATCATATGCTACTGGTGCTTTCAGTACTGCTCCTACATTAACCCCTGCCTTTACTGGTATGGGATTTGGAGGTTATACTGCTGCTCCATCTGTTCAACAACCATCATTACCACACCAAAGCCAAAATCAAATTCAAGCTGCTACTACTCAACAACAACAACAACAATCAAAAGGAGCAATTGGCCGCCAAAACACTGGTAATCCATTTGCGTTAGATTATAAATCACCAAATGCTAAACCACAAGAATTAAAGTCATCAAAAACTGGTAACAATCCATTTTCTACCGATTATGTTGAAAAATCATCAGTTACTAAAACTACTCCAATTGTCCCACCAGGTACTTTACAATCACAAATTACTGGTACAAATCCATTTACAAATCCCGTTACTGCTACTGCTACAGGCTCAAATCCATTTGCTACCAATTACACATCAAGTAGAATTTCTATGGGTGGATTAGAAAGATTACCGACTCAACCTGTATTCCCTTCAACTATCCAAGAAGAAAACAATCAACAGATGCAACAAAAAGCGCAATGGGAACTTCAACAACAGATGCAAATCAACGCTCAAACAACTGGTTTTAACCAATTCCAACAACAACAACCAGTAATCAATGGGCAATTCCAACCACAAATTACAGGACAACTTTCACAACAGCAAACAATGATTACCGGACAACTTCAACCACAACAATTCCAACCTCAAATGACTGGTCAATTCCAAGCACAACAACAACAACCACATTACACCTTTGATAATGGTCCTTCTTTAATATAAAATAAGAAACTAAAATTCCTTAATTAATAGGTTTTTTTTGGTTTACAATTTCCCTTAGTCTTATCATTTATTTCTTTAAAATATCTATTTTTTTAGAGAAGTTTGTTTTTGAACAACAAGTGAAAATGTATTATACAAAAAAGTTTTTCTTCTTTATTTATCGTTACATGATTACAGTTGACTCATTTCCCTTTGTTTTTGTACTAATATTATATTTTTATTTCATTATATTATCATTTTTTTTTACACCTTTAGAGCTTCCTGATATCTGTCTTTCTCAAAAAAACAAAAGAGCATACATTAATTCAATACGATTTCTCATTTTACTTACATTTATGAATCATATCATTATTTTAATTTCTTTTCTTTTTGAATTCATTACTTATGTACAATATTACCAATACAATAATATCATGATCATTCTTCATACGCTGTAATCATATATATATTTTCAGACTTATTTATATAAACACAAGTTATAAATATTTGATCAAGGTTCTGCATCACATTCAATGGTATATGTCTCGTCTGTCGGTCCATGGACTGAAGGCTGATCAATTAAATTCATTTCTTGATCTGTGAGCTCAAAATTATATACGAATAAGTTTTCTTTTAATCTTTGAACTGATCTAGTCTTTGGTAAAACAATATTACCTTTTTGCAAGGACCATCTAATTAAAACTTGTGCTGGTGTAGCGTTATGTGATTTAGCAATTTCTGCAATAATAGGGTCATTAATTCTATCGCCATGTGCTAGAGGAGAGTACGCTTGAATTCTAATATTCTCATCATTGGAAATTTTACTTGTTTCAATATTCATCATCCATGGATGCACCTCAATTTGATTAACAACCGGTTTGATTTCAACTTCACCATTTTCTAAAGATCTGAAGAAAGGTAACAAATGTTTCTTAGACCATGAGGAAATACCAATAGATTTAACTTTTCCATTTTTAACTGCTTGTTCAACAACTTTCCATGCATCAACTCTACCTTTGTTTCCACGACCTCCAACTAAGGGTGAATGAAGCAAAAGAAGATCAATATAGCCTAATGTGTCTTTAATTGCATCATATGCCTTGAATAGTTCTAATTCACACTCTTCTACCGTTTTAAAATCCCATAACTTAGTAGTATAATATACTTCTTCTCTTTTGTGATTTGTTTCATCAAGCCATTTCTTGATACCAATACCCAATTCCTTTTCATTTTCATAGAAAATAGCAGTATCAATATGTCTATAACCTAAATTTAAAGCTTGATACACCAAATCAACACATTCATCTGCAGGAATTTCCCAAGTTCCCATTCCAATTGCTGGAATCTTATAACCTGATGATAATTCGATCTCTTCCTCTACCTTAAACATTACTTTTGAAAGTTCTTTTAACTCTATTCTATTAAGAGTTGCTGTGGTTTATAATAAGAGTGGAAATTTCATTTTAATCTATGAAAAACAAAAAGGATAATTGATCAATTATAAACTCCTATACTGAACTAATTGCTATCTTTTAATCCTTTTCCATTGGTTTTCAACTAGATACCATAGGAATTATCCCAGATCAGAGTATTCTTATTGACACACGAAAAAACTGACATGAATTTGCTAAAAGACCATTTGAACAACATTCCAGTTGGATATTTGATGTTTCTTTCTACTAGATCATTCAATAGATGCATTAGATGCCAATATATAATAGTTAGTAGTTTTTAACCCGGGGTCTAATTTGATGTTTTGTTTAATATTTAATAAGCATTGCTTTTAAAAAATTAGCTATAAAAGATTCAAAATCATCATATACTGAACTCTGGTAACAGTTTTAGTAATTGTATTTCTATAAGATAAATATTATTTAGACTTTAAATCAGATACTGTTATCAGATTCATACTGATAATGAATTGACTGTAGGCCATTAATAGTTTTATATGAGTAAATGAAAACCATAATTTTCGAAAACAATAAAGTAACATGACTGTTATTTTGATATTACCAATTTGAAAATATCTAATCTGAAATAAAGTAATATGACATTTGTCATTTAGTGACAATATAGCTACTAAATGATAACTAACCAACAGTGCATCAATATTTTAAGTACTAAATTTTATAATCTTTTGTGTTTACCAATTATAATTGTTTTCAATAACCAAATTTCCATAAATCTTCTTTATAGTCCTCTGTTAATTCAGGATCTTTACCATATAGTGCTTGCCAATTATTAAAACCACCTCTTAAAACCCAGATAGATTTATCATCTATTGAACCCGTTTTAACTGATCTTAAAAACTGCATTGCAGCTGAAGGACCTCTTTGTTGACTTAATGCACAGTGGAAAATTATATCATCACTTCCATTTACTTCTTTGATCAATTCCGCCATTCTTTCACTTAATCTACTTGATGGATAGTTTAATGAATCCTTTATATGACCTCCAATATGATCAGAATCTCTTACATCAATAATTGAAAATACTCCTGACCCAGTTGGACTTTTCTTGTCTAATATCCATGATTTAAGGATTTGTGGTTCCAAATATTTGATTTTAGTAATGGAATAACCCATTATTAAACAAAGTTAACTATAAACTGTTTAACGGTAAGGAAAGATTAATAATTAATTTGATGTATGTAAAATTCAATCCACTTTAAAACAAATTCCGAGGGTTCGGATTAAGTCTCTGTTGAAGCAATTGATCTTAGATCCAACTTTAAAGATCAATTTCTACAAATATTTTCATTTTTGTGATTAGTATAGTTATTAATTACTAATAAATAAAAGAAACTGTAGAGAAAAAGCAAAAATCTAAAAATAAAAAGTTATTAGTACTAAAGATAAATAAAGATGATGATTTGCTAGTAGTGATGATGAAGATGTGGTAGTTGAAAAATACCCTGTTTTAGATATTGAATATAGTGTATAATAGTTTGTTTTGCTTTTAAGATAAACAAATGAATTCAAATATGGCTTATCATAACCACTTGTTTTTCTGAAGTATTTTTCACTATCTGTACTATTACTGGAAATTATATGTTGATATTGGTTTATAGAAGTATTATTATCAAAGAAAGTTTGACAAAGCGAAATTTCTTCTGCATCCAAGTCAACGACAACGTGTAAATGGTTCAAAACAGGGGTACCTAGCATAAATAATGTGTCTGTGATAACACTTCCGAAGTACTAATAATATACCATTGAGCTAAAATTGAAGTTAAGTAAATCTTGCCCTGAAAATCCAAATCCTAGGGATATTTCATCAACAAAAGAACAATTAATTTGAAGTCCATATGGATAAATAGCATAACTGTTATTTATTGATAATAAATTGATTAGTTCATAGTACATAAGAGAAGGAACACCAAGCATTCCTTGTGCAGGATCTAATTTTGCTTGATATAGGCCTTGATCTTGTGATGATGTTTCAGTGGAGGAGGAAGAATAGTTCTTAGTATACTCATTAAATGTATTAGAATCACTAGTAAATGACATTGTAAAGTTTGATAAAGTTATGTACATCCCATTATAAACATCTAAATCTTGATAACATGTAGTTCTGACAAATTTATCAGACATCCAGTAAGTTGAAATTGCACCTAATGCTAACGATCCTTTCCAATTTATGTTAGAACGATCTTCTGACAAAGTTGGTAACATGTAAAATTTTAACTGAACTTGAGTACTCTGACCATCATGTGCAGCATTAATATGTGCGTCAATAATTGAAGTGTTCTGAGGTAAGTATCCAAATTCTTTAAGAATCCAACAACCTAGAAATATCTGAAGAAATACATAATAATAACTTTCAGTATATTTAATATGTACTGAAGAAGTTTGTGGAGTAAATACATTGTCTTTTAAGCATACCATATCTGCAACCGAACCATTACAAAATCGATTAGAACTTGCGTGAAAGAAAGAAACCCATGAATTCAATGTATAACCATAAAATCCATTTAAAGCTAGATCAATAATATAATAATTTTTGCTGGCATCTGATGTTATGCTTGAAGAAGATGAAGAGCTTGGGCTTTAAGCTTGATGTTGATTTTGTACCTGATAATAAAGATTATATCAATGAGATTAATGATGATGATGTCAATGGTGATGATGATAGTGAAGAGGAAAGCAACAATGAAAGAAGAAGACAACAATGAAGAGGTGCTAGATAACGAAGATACTGTTATTGCTTGGGGGTATGTTTGAGTGCCACTAGAACAAACCAGGACATGAAATGAAATTTGAGTATTGGTTCAAAGAACCAGAAGGTTATTGAATTGTTGCTCTTATGAAACTAATGAAGCTTTTGATCTCTTTGGGAACTGAGAGAATGAAAGATACAAGAGAAGATTCAATTGAAAAGAGGTTTAATTTAATTCATTCCAATTTTCCTCTTTAAGAAATCTTTTAATTCAGTTGATTTGATGTTTTACTAAAATAAAAAATGATAAAGAAGTTAATTGCTCGCATGAGGTTATCAATTAGAGTGTAGGGTGTAATATTTTGTTAAGGCTACTTTGAACTTTGCTTGAAACCCTTTAAAGATAGAAATCAATAAATAACTCATGATATAGACTGTAATTGAGTGATAACGAATAACAAATACTGTATCAATTAGTGAAGGTTTAATTGAAAAGTTGAGAATTATTTAAGTCCCAAATAGGAAAATTTCCTAAATAGTAAAGTGGTCGTAAATAAATAAAAAGACCGGAATTGAAGCCTTTAATTTCCATAAAAATTCATTCATGGTGGCAAAAATTTAAGAGAGAACAACAATATCAACAACAAATCAACAATCATAAACAACAAACGGAATAGATAAATATGCCATCATTAGAAGAATTAACAAAGACATTGAAGTCATCTTTTGATTCAAGAAAGTTCGACGAAGCTCTTTCTTTAATGAGTACAATCAAAATCCAATTAATAGCCAATGAACTTTTAATACCAAATAACTCAAAGATCTTAATCGATCAATACTATATTAATGATTTAGTTATAAGTAGATCAATCTTAGAAATTGGTGCTCTGTCTGCTATCAATTTATCAAAATTTGATACTTTTGAAAACTATGTACAATTATTAAAGAGTTTTTATTTTAATACTACTACTAATAATGAGAAATTATCAAAATCAATAAATAAAACAAAAATTTTAAGTCTTTACCTATTATTATTACTATCAAAATCTGATGTTGTTAGTTTCAATACAGAATTAGAATTTTTAAGTTATAATTTAAAGGATGTTGAAATTTTAGAAGATGAATTATATTTAAGTTATCCAATTAAATTAGAAAATTGGTTATTAGAAGGTTATTATGATAAATTAATTGAATTAATTATTTCAAATCAAGATTCTAAAAATTGTAAAGAATTTAACATTTTTAATGATGTTTTATTATCAACAATTAGAAATGAGATTTTAAGATCTTTTGAAAAGAGTTATAAAAAATTACAATTAATTAATGCTAAAAATTTATTATATTTAAATAATGAAAAACAAGTTGAAACTTTTGCAATTGAAAATAATTGGACAATTGAAAACAATGAAATTATTTTTGATAGTAAGAAAACTAATACATTTGAATTGAATTCAACTGGTGATGATAATGATGATGAAGAAGATATAGTTTTAACTAATAGTCAAAGATTAGTTAAAAATGCATTAAACTATGCTAGAGAAATTGATTCCATTGTCTAGATATTTTTCACTGCATTTTAATAAATGATAAACTGCTTTAACAATTTTTTTTTAATAAATGTAAATTAATTAGTTATATTAGATGATAGTAAAATTTTAAATTAGGTAAATATTGATCTTTTTTTTTATTTATTCTAATAATGTATAAAATCCTTTATATGCATTGTCTAAATCAAATAATAATTCTCTTGAATCATCATCAGTTATTTCATCATTTATACTCATTTTATTTAATTTTATCAACCAGTTAACTAAATTTGTTCTTTGTGGGAAAATTTCAACATCATTTAAATTTAAATTTGTATTTTGATTAAATTTTTGAAAATTTTTTAATAAATCTGCTAATAATGGATATAATTGATCTTTTGCTTTATAATTCAATTTAAGAGCATCCATACATGTGATAAAGTTACCTGTTGTTTCTGCTACTAATTTTGCTGAAACGTTGTTATTATTATTATTTGTTGTTGAAGAATTTGAATTATCTTGATTAATTGAGGTTGACTGAGGAGTTGGTGAACGATTTGAAGTTGATTGTGGTGCATTTATGATATAATTATTGTTGTTATTGGAATAATTATTTGATGGATAATTATTATTATGAGGTGTTGTAGTACTTCCACTCATTGCTGTATGTTGATTATGAGTATTTGATTCAGGATATCCAATTTGAATTCTCGATATAGCATATGGAACATTTAGATCATATTTTGTATTAAAATCATTTAATGAACCAAATTCTTTTGAAACATCTGGATTCTTTAATAAAAGATTAAATTGTGATAATAATTTTTGAACATTTGTTGTATATTGTGTTTGATTTAAAGTATCCTTAAAATATGCCTTTTCTATATAGTTTAAAGTTATTAAAATTGAATAAATTTCTCCTAAGCTCTCTAGTAAATCACGCTCCTGTACACTTTGATATAATTTAACTTCTTCATTTAGATTTAT
>JAJMKZ010000490.1:0-16234 GCA_030564005.1 Ruyongia tratensis | reverse complement strand
TGAATTAATCTTTTGAAGCATTCACAGTAGATAGATATCTGTAGCTTACTGTGTTAAGATTTATGTTAAGCTACATATATTAGAATTCTATTTATATTCATCGAATATTTAAAAAATGTGATTCCCACCTCTTCTCTTATATATTTTCTATAGACTTTACCCTTTTCCATAAATATAAGTTATAGGTTTACTTTAAGTTCACTTGCAGTAGTAGTTATAGATTATAAAAACTTAAATCTATTAGAATTCTATTTATATTCATTGAAAACTTAAAGAGTGTTTTCCAGTTTCTCTTCTTATATATTTTGTATAGACTTTGCCCCTTTACAATAAATATAAGTTATAGGTTTTCTTTATTTAAGTTCACTTGCGGTAGCAGTTCTAGATTATAAAAGTTCAGCATTAGTCAGATTATAAAAAAATACCATGTCATCTTTCTCTTTCATTAGATGATATTTTTTACATCAACCTAGGGTCTGCCATTTATGCTGCACAACCTGTCTTACAATATACGATCCGAAAATTCTATATTTTATTCTGTTTCTTCACCAAGGTTAACTTTTATTGATTTTAAATTATTAGACAAAAACTGTTATTAAGGAAGGAATATAGAAATTCTTCTGATGAAAGCAACTATAGAATTAATGACAAAGCCACAAGAATTTCACATCAAGGACATTGTAGTTTTTTAAATAATATGTAAATCAACTGGAATTTACAAAAGCATAAAATGGTATGCTTATCAACCACTCAATCAAAATATTTAGCTATGTGAGAAACTACTACTGCTACTTTATTTGCTGGAAGTGTTCTGAATGAAATGGATTTCAAAAATAATTTCAACAATTTGATCAATGATAATTCGAGTAGTTCCGCTCTCTTTCTTTCAAAAATCGTTTACTAAGCGATCTAAACAATTGATTTAATATATCATCTCATTCGAAATTTGGTTAAAAGTCGTGTGAACATAAAGAACCGTCTTGCAGACTTACTGACAAAGAATGTGGATCCTACCACTTTTACAAATCTTACACAGATGCTCGTTTAAAATCAGATTTGTATTTTATTGTAATTTTATTTTATTGTGTTGAGATTTATGTTAAGCTAACATATATTAGAATTCTATTTATATTCATCGAATATTTAGAGGATGTGATTTCCGTTTCTTTTCTTATATATTTTGTGAAAACTTTACCCTTTTCCATAAATATAAGTTGTAGGTTTGTTCACTTGCAGTAGTAGTTTTAGATTATAAAATATTTTTTTTTTAGTATGGTTTTATTTTTATTATTCTTACTTTATCTTATTTTACTTCTTAGATTTATACGATGGGATTGCTGAACACTGGTATCATGGTATCATCTCCTATATTTAACTTCTTAATTTCGAGAAGAACTTTTATTTTGCTGAAATTTTTTTCTCTTTTACCTCCACTATTTTAACTTCAATACTCTTTTACCAAATCTTTTGACTCTTTATCATATTCAATTTATAATCTGACTAATACGATGAGATGATTTAGTTAATTGAATACATTTATTTGTAGGTTTTTTACACAAAAAACTTGATATGCACATCATCGATTACTACTGCAACTATTAATGCTCATAACGGCTGTTGTATATGGCTGTTGTATATGTCTGTTGTGCTCTTGGTTGTTTACTAGATACCACAAGTTTGTTTCCAATATTTTCGAGTTTTTATTTAACATCCGGACCCTAGCTAGGGATAAAAAAAAATATGATAAGAAATAAAGGAGAATCTAGCAAACTCAACTTAATTGCCACCCATCTACAAACGCAAAAACAGAGGTTTAAAACTTAATAAAAATTTAATGAGTATGAATCAAGATAAAGACAAAGATAAAGATATTAAGATTACCATCAATTATAAGCAAAAGCAAAAGAATCTGGTAGTCAAATTTAGTAAGATCTTGAATGACAAAGATTATATTAATCAAAAAGTGAGAGAAACACTTGGTTTTAGTGCAGAACGAAAGTTTAATGTATTGCGCAAATCTAAAAGATCTAAAGATTATGTTCCATTGAAATCAGCTTCTGACTTTAGGGCTTTAAAGAGAAGCTTAGATGTCAAAAACCATCTTAAATTATTGGTTGCTGATATAGATACCACATCTGGGGAAAGCTTTAATTTAACAAGAGAAGACTATTTATTGATAATTAATAAACTTGATAAAATTCAGATGGCAGTAGGTATTGATATTGATATTGAACAAAATGGAACTAATATTTCTGAGGAACAAAGAAAACCAGAAAAAGTCCCAACAATTGAAGAACCACCAAAATCAAGTGAAAGTAATTTTCATGAAGGAATATATTGTGATGGTTGTGAAGACAATTTAGGTTTTAATTGCGCACCACTTTTATCTGGTGCCCGTTTCAAATGTGTTGACTGCTTCAATTATGACTTATGTGAAAATTGCTATAATATGAAGAAGGAGAGTAGCTTTCACAAGTCTACTCATAGAATGAGAAAAATTGATTCACCCGCAGTGTCTACTAAAGTTTCAGATAACTTGATATTCATAGACATAGATACACCAGTTGAAGAAAGAGATGAATATGCTTCAAAGATCACTGCTTTGATTAAAGAATTTGACACAGTTTCAAAGCTTGAATCATTATTAGAAACAAATGAAAAGTATCAGAAACTTTTACTTTCAAGTTATAAAAACTTTGATGAACAGGAGTTATTTAACAAGGCGAAACCAGATTATTTATCCACTACAAATTCAGCTTTTTCAGTATCCACTTCTACTGTACAGGAATCTAGTTCAATTGAATCACTTAAAAATAACGATTTATCAATTGATGTTTCCAAAAACCTCCATAATATTGTGTTCACTTTGAAAAATAATAGCCTTGAGAAAACTCCTAAAAACATGATTTTGAGATTTACTTCAAAAGTTTCAGGAACAAAATTTAATATTTCAGTTGGCCCTCATCATATTATTCCAGGTGCTCAAAAAAAGTTATATTTTAATGTGAAGGGTATTGAAACGCCATTTGATTTAGAAAATGAATCATTTTCTATAGATTTATTTGATGAAGGTATATATGCTACAGGCTCGTGTAATGATGGAACAGGTTTAGTTACGTTAAAAAAGATTTACAATTCAAAAACCGCATCCTTATCTGCAACGCCTTCAGTATTATTAACAGAAACTGAATCCACTTTATCACCAATAAGTATTTCTGATAATTCACCTTCTAAATCCTCAGTGGTTGAAGAGTTTTTTGATACAGATGATATTGTAAGTGTTGGTTCTGATGTTGAAACATCAACAGATTATGGTGGAAAACTAGATGACTATGAAATTTTATCAACAACAGATTACAACAGTGATTAAAGAAATTTCTGGAGATTTTTTTTCTTTTGTTTCTTTTATTAGTATACTGGTTATTACTGAATTTGGGAAACAGAATTTGGTTGGGAATATTGTATGTATTTTATTTAGTATTTGTTTATGCGTGGCGTGTCTTTTATATTTTTTTACTGTTATCCTCTGTTGATGAGAAAAATCAACTTTTTACAAGCTTATTATAGTTTAAATTATTTTTAAAAAAATGTTTTAATTTTTGTAGGATATTCACTTGTTGAATGTGTGTGATAAAGTTTCAAAAAAATTTTCAAATAGATACTCCACATCTAAACCCTCTTTTTTTAGTTCTTGAACTTGTCTATTAATTATTAGCATAGAATTCTGTAAATTGGTCTTAGAAACTTTTCTCACCATAACTCTTCTCAATAGATTTATGTGTTTCTTTGTTTCTTCAATACCCCATTTGATCAAAAAACTTAAAGATGAAGAGTTCATCCTATCATCAGTTGTAAACAATAATTTATAAAGTTGTATTGATGCTTTAATATTTTGGAATCTAACAATGGTTATTTCAACTATATAATCTTTTAATAAGAAATTTCCGTGCATATCAGAGGGTTCTTCAATTCTTGAAATCAAAGCTTCAATAAAAGCAGATTTATTATTTAGTAGTAGATTTTGTGCAATATCTATATGACCAAGAACACTCAAGTTTCTGATTATTTTTTCTAAAGTTTTGGTATCATATTCATTTTTAATAGAATTTATCAAAGTTTTAACTATAGAATCTTTTCTTGATTGAATCTTCAGTGAAACTATATTAGAAAATAAGATATCTTTCTCTTCTGTAGTTTTAAGTTCTTTTAATTGAGTTTCCAAATTATCAAGTAATCTAATTGACTTTTCAAAGTTTTGTTGAAATATTAGAACATCAGTTTCATCCACAGAATCATCGATTTTTTTCAAAATTTTAGAATTATTTGAATTCATATCTAAACTTCTAGATCTATTATGCATTTGAGAGCTTATTCCTTGTAAAATATTCGAAGAATTATTTTTACTTCCTAAAGACTTACGATTAGGAGCTGAATTTGAACCATCCATTGAAATAAAATTCATTGAATCTCTAAGTTGTCTTTGTTTAAGATTTTCAGCTTCAGCCATTTCTCTGAGATCATTCTTAGCCTTCTTATAACCAGAAATAATTTTTTGATAATGATCTAGTCTATCAGTTTGATAAATATAGCTTAATGAGTTATATCTTATATTAATTGTATAAATATCATCTCTATTGTTATTTTCAAGTTCAACTAATTGAATTTCCCTCAAAGGCCAGCATTGATCAGAAATCAAAGTCTTTTGTAAATTTTCAACTTTATTATTCTTTGCCTTTCTTCTTCTTGTAGCTATAAGAAGTAAATCATTTAAAAGAAAAATATGAGCAGGTTGTAAAACTTTAAAAGTTGCAGCATTAAGCTCATGCCAACGACCTGATTCAGTAATTATATGACGACCAGGAATAGGAGAAATATATTTTTGAGCACCATCAACATGTTTGAATAAACTATTCATCTCATTTGCCCACATCTTTTCTAAAACAAGAATACTTGATCTATCTTGAGCTTTCTTTGATTGTAATGATCCTGATTGTTCTAATTCTAACTGAACTCTTTTTTCAGCACTTTGTTTCATTTGTGAAGTTATTTGAGTAAGATCATTGATTGCACTTCTCAAACTTTTTAATTCAGAATCTGTTTTGAGTAATTCATTTGAAGAATCTAATAAAAGTTCATAAGTTTGATTTGAAGCAGTTTTAATATCATTTGTAATCTTTTTATTCAAAGATGAAAGATTTGAACTAAATTTTTCAATATCAGAAGCTGTTGAATCAGCAAGTTTAGCAGAAATAAACTTATCAGCTTCAAAACTTGGATCACTAAGCAATTTTATAACATCAGAATTTTGTAAATCAATTTCCTTTGAAATAGATCTTGAAGGAATACCAGTTGTTAATGGAATACTATTATTAGTTGATTCGCTCATTGAAAGATCATTTTGATATTGGGCTAGAATATTTGAAGGAATTGGAGGAGCATCACCATTAGTCATCTGTTGAAAGCCCATATCATGTTGATGAATTGACATTCTTCTTTGCATTAACTTCCCTATCTTCTCTTGATCTCTCTTGTCAATGGAAGGAAGATTGGTTGAGTCGGCAGAAAAGTCTGCTGAATTGAGTCCAGCGTATGGATTGACGTTAGGTTTTCCATCATTGCTTCTTGAATGTATAGGTTTTTGACTTCTCATCTTGTAATTTTTCAATGACAGTGCAAAGTTATTATATTTAAACCTTTTTATAATGTGTTGTTATTTCTTTGTTTTGAACTTCTATTTGTTATTTTTTTTTATTTTTTGGTGTAGAGAAAAAAAATCTCAAAAAATCGAAATTGAAATTAAAATTGAAATTTAATGTAAAGAAATATAGAAATAACATAACGACTTGAATTAAAAATGGAGGGAGAGAGTAAGTAAAAGTGCATTTAAACTATAAAAATAAGTTGAATTCTTAACTAACTGTATGTTTCTTTATTAAAAAACAGAACAAAGATTCAAACAAAAATGCAAAGATTTGAAGAAAAGAATTCTTGAAGTTGAAGAAAATAACAAGGTTGCTTCCTTAGCTATAAACAGAACAAACGTTGCAATTAAAAGACTAAAGTTAGAATACTCAGTTCTTTTGGAAAGATTGGAAAATAAAGCAAACTTTCCAAATGGAGACTTTTTTGAATCTCCATCTGTATGTATTTTTTATTCATATATTTATTTACACATTTAAACTTGTTATCTGATATACTAACAAACTAATCATTTTTTAAGGAAATTGAAATAACAGAACCTAAAAAGACTGTCACTAAAAAGAAGAAAATTCTAGTATCTAATCCAAGTCAATTACGTGATCCAGATTTGCCAAAGAGACCATTAAACCCATATTTAATGTAAGTAACATTCTGTTTTTTGCCCCAACTATATAATGAATACTTACTAATATTAATGAATAATTATCTAGCTTTTGTGAAGTTGAAAAGGTGAAGTTGAAGAAAGAAGCTGAAGCTGAAGGTAAACAAATAGATTTATCAAAAACACTTGGAGAAGCATGGAAATTACTTGATGATGAAGGTAAAAAACCATATTATGACATTTATAATGAAGATAAGGAAAGATATGCAAAAGAAATGGCAGCTTATTTAAGTGGAGGAGGTACTAAAAAACCACGTTCGACAAACACACAACATAATAAGAATGATAAAGAAGAAAAAGTTGAAAATTCTGATAATTCTAAAACTATTGAAAAAGGTTCATCTGCTAAAAAACCTGTTACAGAAGATACAAATCCTTTACAAACTACACCTACAAAAAGTGATAAAAAAATTGAAAAAGAAGAGGAATCTTTAAACATTGATAAACCTAAAGAGTCAGAAGAAGAAACTACTACCGTTATTAAACCCGATGAAGAAGAAATAAGAAAAGAACCAGAGGAAACTGATACTTAATTCTACAATAAACAATAAAAACAATGATTTCTTTAATATCATTTAAAAATGTAAATTGAGTATATGCAGGACAAAAAAAATTATAATAAAAGGTTTTGATAATTATTACGATTAAGATCTTCTAGGATTTTTCTTCTTTGTGTGATAATAACCATTTTCATCTTTTTCATGTTTTCTTTTAACTCTAGTTCTTTCGTGTTTTTTATTCTTTCTTCTTGCAGCAGCATCTGGTGCTGTAATAGCCAATCTAGCACGTTTGATCTTTCTCTCTCTTCTCTTTTCCATAACTTGAACTCTAACTTTGCTGTAAGCTTTTGTATAATCAGTCACACCAATCTTATTTTCAACCATTTTCATACATTCAACAGCTATATCATGAACTTCATCATTATTTGAATAATCTATGGTTTCAGTTAAATGAAAAAGAGCAAACAATATAACTTCGCTATCTTCTAAAACTCTTTGTTGTGAAAGATTTTGAATTGTCATGGCAAGAAGTTGAATACATGATTTTTTAGAAACAGTACAACTCTTTTCTGATCTTATAATGAAACTTGCCTTACTTAGAGCCCATGTACTCATTTTTATTGAGCTCTTTTTAGATTCAACACCTTCAGTTGATTCATCTTCGTCCTCTGTATCATCTTGATTTTCTATATTATTGTAAAGAACATGATTCTTTTCCCAGTAAACTATAAATCTCATGATATTTTTAACAGCTTGAGTACCTAATCCTTCATCAACACTTGGAACTCTCAATTGATGGAAAATTCTATAAGTGATATTTTGAATTTCGGCATCTGTGAAGAAACCTTCTTTACTTTGTAATATACCAATCACTTTACTTGAAACCAATCTAACCCAAGAATGAGGGAATAATAAACATGATATTATGTAATCTTTTAATTCATCATCAATCATGTGATTATCCTTTTCTGCAATAACAACTAATGAAGATAATGATGTATAAACTAATTCCCAACCTACAGAAGTATCTGAATCCAATTTGGAATTTCTTAATAGTTCTTTGATAAAATCAAGAACCATTGTATCAGTTTCTCCACTTAATCCATTTGCCTTCAGTTTAATTCTATAAATTTGTAATGCACATTTTGAAAGTGAAGAGTTTTTAGATGATAACCAACCAATGATATATTTTTCAAAATCTTCAGATCCTAGTTTTTCAAATAATGAAGTTATTAATGCAACAGCCATTTCTCTGGTTTTAGTAGCTGTTTCTGAAATCAAAACTTTTGATAAACCAACAAAGAATGATGATGCAAGTGTCTTTAATAATTCTTGATTTGACTTTGAAATGATTAAATGAAGCAGCTCCATAACAGATTGTTTACCAGTTTCAGCTGGATAACTCAAATTATTAACCAAAAACTTGAATTGCTTCTCAAGTCTTCCCTTACCTTGATCGTATTCCATCAAAAATTGGAAATAAATACTTCTTGACATATCCCTTCTCTCTTTTGAAGGACTTGTTACCATGACTTCTTTGATCTTGTCCATTGTATCATATACTTCAGGGATCATGACATGTTTTGAAACTAAAGCTTTAATGAAATTGAAAGCTAAACCTTGTTTATTTTGTTCTTGTAAATCGGGAATGATTCTAGTCAACAAGTAACCTAAAGAGTTTTCTTTAAGTGCTAAATCATCTCTATGACGAATAACGTTTGATAAAAATTTAAAGCAAGCTTGACATAATTCAGAATCAGTAGATGGGAAATTCTTAATGATGACAAGACATCTTCTAGCGGCTTTCTTGAAAATATCAGTAGTTGAATTGAATTGAACTTTAATTATTAATCCAATAACACGTAATGCATTAATTGTAACACTTTCACTATCAGATTCAAGGCATTCATCTAACAAAGGTAAAAATCCTGATAAAAAGACGCTGTTGATGAATTTATCATTCTTGGATAAAGCTATTCTTAGAAGTTCTAAAGAAAACTTTTGGAATGTTTCAACAAATGTAGTGTTGTCAAATTCCACTCTTAATGGTTTAGCTTCTAATTGCACTAAAAAGTGTAACTCAGATTCAGTTGCTGCTTTCTTCTCTCTTTTAACAGTTTGAACCTTTGAGCTAGTAAACATTTCATAACATAAAACAAGCATATTTTCAGTAGATAACTCATCATTTCTATGAATACCTAAAGCATATCTTCTCAATAATTCGTCCAACTTATTTTGAATCTTTAAAGTCATCCTTTCATGTAGTAACATTCTTATTGGTTCGACTAAAACGTTAAACTCTGATAGTGAAATATAACTAGATAATCCTTCAGCTAAATCAAAACCTTTATTAAACTTAACTTCTTTCATAGAAGTTCTATAACCGTCAGCGTCTTTTTCTTGACCTGTTGATCCAAAAACGTTTTCCATTATTATCTCTGTAACAACTTCACAGGATTCATCTAAATCACCATGTTTCAAATCCATAGAAGAAATAATAGTATGAGCAGTAAAACCTAAAACATGAACTTGGAAACCCTTAGTTAATGCACTCTTTAATTCTGATAGTAAGAACTTTAGGTATTTTGATCCAATAATCCCAGCAGCTTTTGATAAATATTTTCTAGTTGAATCTCTTAATTCATCAGATCTAGCACGTAATATTTGACAGACATTTGTCAAAACGCCAGGTAAAACTTTAACAACATCTTCATGGTCAAGTGTCATTGACAAACAAGCTAAAGCTTCGATCAATGGTGTTCTATAAAGAATAGTTTCTTCATTTCTTTTATTCAAAACCTTAGCAATAGGTTCAATCATATGATTCATAACAAAATCATGAAAAACAATAGAATCTTTAGAAATTCCAAATCTTTCACGCTTTTTAAGATCTGAATTTATATCTAATAAACTTTTGGAAATAGTGACAATCAAACTAACTGAATCTCTTAGTTCTTCACTTTTATTGGAAACTGAAGAAAGATATCTCTTAAAAATAGCTTGATATTGTTTGAAAGTTATATTTTGAACCAAAATTTCAATAGTGGAGATTGTTTCATTACTTATATTTCTAAGTGAATCCTCTTTGCAGTAAGCATAATTTTCAATCATTGGAAGTATGTAATGGGCAATATTTGAACCAGAGACATCATGACATAGTTCACCAATTCTCTTTATAGCTCTTTGACGTCTATGAAGTTGAATGTGACTGATATTAGTAAAAACATTAGCTTCATCATCACCATGGAATAATAATATTTTCATATCATCAAAAGTATCAATATATTTAATATTAGAGACAATATGTGAGAGAATACCAATGTATTCAGCTTGGACGGTTTCATTCTTATTTCTTAAACCAATTCTAAGATTTGGAAGTAAAAGATCTTTAAATAAATGTAAAAGTTCATTATCAGCAGATTCTCTTGAAGAAAAACAATCAACAAATCTTTTTAAACTATAAGATGAATTTGATCTTATTGATAAATCATCAATATCATTGATATAGTAAATACAGTTATCAATGATAGGAATCCATTCTAAATATTCAAATTTTTTATATGAAACATCATTGATTTCTTTAAATGCAGGTAAAATCACATCATAATTATACTCATCAAATGATCTTTTTGAAAAACAATTTAATGAAATTATTAACTTACTAACATAAGATACTTCTGAAAATTTCTCTGAAAATTTTTCAAATAATTTTATCAATAAAGCTCTTTGTTTTTTGTCCTGTAAAAGTTTTAAGAATTTTGATGCAACAAGATACAAAGATTTAATATCAGAAAATTCACCCTCAAATTTTGCAACTAATTCACATAAAGTTTCTAAAACATTCATTCTTACTTCATTAGAAATCTTATTAATTGGTTTATCTAGAATTGCAGTTAATAAAGTGACTAACTTTTGAATTTCATCTTTGTTAGATATCAAACCTCTCTTAATAATAGCAAGTAATAAGTTGACTGATTTAAGGATAATTTGATTATCAGAAAATTTATCAATAATTTCAGCAAATGAATCGAAAACAGCAGTAGATATAATAATTTCTAATTTCTTAAATTTAGATTTAGCTGGGAATTCAGTCATAATATTAATAGAAAAATCTAATACTTTTGATAAAACTTCTTCCTTTATATTTTTATTTCCAAGTAATGAAGTCATACTTTTGGTAGGTTCACCATCATTAATTAATAATAAATCATAATATTCCTTATATTCTGACCAACATAAAATAATTTTTAATAATGAGGATGGTTGTTGTAAATTTTCATCTTCAAAATGAGCAAATCTTGGTTTTAAAACTTGTTCATAAATTGTAACAATATATTCATCCCAATTTTGATCATATAAATTATCAAATAATAAAAGTAAAGATTTCATTGAATTTTGTCTTGTATTACGAGCAATATTGACCTTAATAGGATCAGAAGATGAATTGATAACATTTTGAGAAACAACTAATGGTAAAACTAAATTAGGTATTGATTTTGAAAGTATATTAGCAAATTTTTCACCAAGTGATTTTGTAATATCATATAATAAATTTGAGAAACCATAAGCTTTCTTTAACCACTTTGTTGGAATTTCATTTGAATCTGTATCAACAGTTATATTACCAGTATTAATTTTTTCAGCTATAATAATTAAATATTGACCAATATATTTTTCAGGTAAATTAGATAAAATTGAAGTTGAAGCAAATCTTAAACTCTTCTTAGTACCGCTTGTATTTGTATTTTGAGCTCTACCAAAGATAACTCTTAAAACCAATGGCATCACTATATCTAAATCTGATTCTTCAATAACTGAATCTTCGCCAGTTGAAATAATTTTAGTAACTTCATCTCTAAATAAAGTATCATCTAATAAATTTTGTAAATTTTCTTTATATTTAATCAAACGATTATCATTATAATTTAATAAACATTTTAATGCAATTTTTCTTATAATTGGAGTTCTAGCTGATAAATAAGTCAAGAATTTATGATGTAATTCATCACTTCTTTTAACATTTCTTAATTTTTTAAATTGACTGAATAATTCAATTAAAGAATTTTTATCTTTTAAAGAGAAATCATAATCTTTAAATGTTTTAATAAAATTATTTTCCAAATCTTTTTCTTTATTTTCTTCTTGTTCAATATTTGTAATTTCATCATCATTATCATCTTCATCAGAGTTTAAAACTAAAGAAACTATATCATCAGAATTTTGTTCAGCAACAACAGGGACTTTTGAAAGAACATCTAAAGCTCTTTCACGCATTAGTTGTTCATAATTACCAATAGTAAAAGTTTCTTCAGCAAATTCAATAAATGATTCTCTAGTATTTTCAAATTTTTCAATAGTTAATCCTAAATTATAAATAATTGAAGAAATTCTTGTATCATTAGTTGATATTTTTAAAGCTTCAATATTTTTTATTTCAATTTTATCAAAGAATAAATCATTATTATTTTTAAAATTATAATTATTAAAAATAAATTTTTTTGAAAAATTCCAAATTAATTTAATATTTTTTGAATAAATTAAAGGCATAATTTCTAAAATTGCATCCCACATTGGTTTAAATTTAACAGTTAATAAACCAAATAATAAATTAATATAAATTTTATTTAAAACATCATCATTTTTAATTAAATTATAATCTTTTGCTGTACCTCTTAATCTAATAGCTAAATCTCTACCAGTTTCTAATTTTAAAGGAATACTTTCAATAGTATATAATTGTTTAATAAATTCTTGATGAGATTTTTCAATGATTAATTGAGATAATAAATCTAATGATAATAATCTTACTTCATGATTTGATGAAGATAAATTTTCTGAAATTTTTGAAATTAAATCATTATTAATATTTAAATTATTTATATTAATATTTTTAATTGATTTAATAAAATCTAAATTTAAAGATAATTTATTATAATAATTTAAAATTAAATCAATTGAAGAATTTGAATCAAATTTTGAAATTAAATATATTAATTTTGAAATAACAATATTATTTAAATTAAAATTTGAATTAATATTTGAAAATAAATCAATTTTTTTAATTAAATTTTTTAAAATTTTAATATCATAATTATTAATATATTGTAATAAAATACATTTCCAATAAATATTATAAATATCATTTGAATTTTTAATTTCAAAATCTTTATTTAAACTATTTTGTATTGAATTTATTAAAGATGGTGAATAATTAAAATTTAATTTTTTATTTTTTAAAAGATTAAATTTTAAATCTAATTGATTTAAGAATAAAGTAAATTTTTCTTCTTGTTTTGAATTTTCTAAAGATAATGAATTAATAAAATCTTGAATATATGAATATGAATATGAAATAGCTCTTTGTTCAGTTAAATCAAATAATTGAATTATAAAAGTAAAAAATTTTGATGGAATTGAATTTTTAATAAATTTAAAAAAAAAATTATGATTTTTAATTAAAATATTAGTTTCACAATTTCTTGCAAATATAGAAAATAAATATAAAATTAAATCTTCATCATTATTTGAAAGTTTTAATTTATTATTTGTTAAAATTGATTGAATTGTTGTTGAAATTAAATTCCAATCTGTAACTTTTTTACCTGAATCAACAAAACATAAAGATAAAATTAATTTTAAAGTAATTTGAATAATAAATTCATTATTTTTAGAATTATTACTTAATTGTAAACATTCATCTAATATTAATTGATATAATTCAGAAATTGAATCTTTTGAAGCATGATTAAAGACAGAAATAATAACATCATTAACAATACTTATTGAAATATCATTTGGATTTAAAAAAATATTTTGAATTAAATTATGAAAAATTAAAGAAGATTTTGAATGAATTGATTCCTTTGTTGATTTCATTGATTCACTAAATAGAATAACTATTGAATTTTTATATAAATCTTCATTTTCTAATTCTTTTTTATTATTAAAATTTTTAAAGATATAATTAATAAAATTTATTAAAGATTCATTATTTAATTTTCTTATTAAAAATGATAAAGATTCAGCAGAAAATCTTGCAATATGTTCTTTTGAAGTTAATAAAGGGTTTAAAAGTTTAAAAGTTGGGATTAAATCTTTGGATAAATATCTTGATAAATATTTAAAAATGTAAGCCATTGAATTAAATATCCATTCAATAGGTTGAGCATCAGATTGATTTAAAGCTAAATTTATTAAAGTTGTAATTGATTTATCATAAAAATTTATTTTTGTTTCAATCATTTCAATATCTTCATCATCTTGTATTTCAATATAACTTTCTAAGAAATCTTCACCTAAATCATGAACAAATTGAGTTAATAATTCTAATAAAGGTTCTAAAGATAATGAATCATTTTTATTTAAAGCTATTATTAATTCATTAAAGATTTTTGACTTATAGTGTAATATTTGAGGTAAACTTTGTATATTTGAATCAACATTATCAACAAATGATGATAGAGTAGCAGATTTATTTATTTCAGACCAACGTTGGAAAGATGATAAGAAATGAGATTCATCAGTTTCATTAAAAGCTCTTTTATTTAACTTTTTAGCTGGTTCAATCTTTATGGAGTCTATTCTCTCTCTGAAGGATACGAAATTGTACCTCTTTGAGGACTTTGTAGTCTTAATCTTTGGCATCACAAAGTCTAATGAATATAAAATTATAAAATTATAAAATTATAAATTATAAATTAAATTATAAATTATAAAAGTAAAATAAATATAAAAAAATTTTTAAACTCATCTCGGCGGGTAATTTTTTTTTTTTTTTTTTTTTTTTTTTTTTTTAAATAAAATTTATACCTTTTTTTTGTTTACTTTACTTAAAATTATAAATTATAAATTATAAATAAATAAATTTATAATGTCCAATCCTAATGAAAACTCTTCTCTTCTACCTTCACAATCATCAGATGTGCCCAACAAGAGACTTCAACAACAACAACAACAACAACAACAACAAAAACAAATCCCTTCTAATACAACACCTATTTCTTTAAGACCTAAATTAACATCAACTCTAAGTAATAATAGATTATTAATTTCTTCATCAGATAATAAACTAGGTCCTCAAAGATCTTCTCGTACTACTCAAAAATTAAAGTTATTACCTGATGAAGTCAGTCATGATGATCATGATACAAGAGATATTATTAAAAATTATAATTTGAATGATAAAGATAATAATAAAGATAATAATAAAGATAATAATAATAATAATAATAAAAATAATAAAAATAAAATTAAAATTAATAAAGATGTTTATTCTCAAGTTAATAGAATTAAAGATTATCCAGCTAGAAGAGATGCTGAAAGACTAGGTAAAAATCAAAGATCTTTATTACCAAGAGTTACAGCTTATTGTACTGCAAGTTCTTATAAAATGAAAGATTTATTTCGTTGGATTAAAGATAATAAAAGAAATTTTGATGCTCATCCAAAATTATTTGATGAATGTTTATATACTCCATTTGTTTATAAAGATTGGAGAGGTGATTCAAAAAGAAATAATTTAAATCATCAAACAATAAATGATATTAGATTAGATGATGAAGGTGGTGAAATTACTATTGATAATAGACATACAGATATTTTTATATTTGAATATGGTGTTATTGTACTTTGGGGTTTTTCATTAAAAGAAGAACAAGCATTTTTAAATTCTTTAGCAATTTTTGAAAATGAAAAATTATCACAAGAAGATATTCAAATTGAAGAATTTAATTATTATATAACAAAATCTTATCAACCAAGAATTTATAATGATTTTATAACTTTAAGAGATGGTTCAAATTATATGTTAAAATTATCAATTTCTCATGCAATTGCTCAATCTGTTAAAATTTCTTTATTTGAAGAATTAGTTGATAATACAATTGAAGATACTCAAGAAATTCCTCAACAAATTGCTTCAAAAGGTAAAGTTGAAATGAATAAAGATGAAATTATGAAAAGTATTGGTGAATTATTTATTTTAAGAATTAATATTAATTTACATGGTTCAGTTTTAGATTCTCCAGAAATTATGTGGTCAGAACCTTATTTAGAACCAATTTATCAAGCAACAAGAGGTTATTTAGAAATTAATCAAAGAGTTGCTTTATTAAATCAAAGATTAGAAGTTATTTCAGATCTTTTACAAATGTTAAAAGAACAATTAGGTCATTCAAGTGAAGAATATTTAGAATTTATTGTTATTATATTGGTTGGAGTTGAAGTATTAGTTTCACTTATTAATATAGCAGTTGATTTAGTTGCAGGTTTATGAATTATTATTATGTTTTTTTTTTTTTATTTAAAAAAAGGTTTTATTTTTATATTTAATGAATGATTATGAGAAATTATTATAATTTTTTTTGTTTTTTTT
>JAJMKZ010000489.1:5773-16323 GCA_030564005.1 Ruyongia tratensis | reverse complement strand
TAAATTTAGAAATTTTTTTTATTAAATTTTTTTTATTAAATTAATTTTAAAATTATTAAAAACGTCACTTAAAAAATTTAAAATTTATTGAAGTTTTAAGTTTTAGGATTAATTAAATTTTCAGGATTTAATGTTAACAATTTTATATAATTTTTTTGTTTGTAAATGTTTTGTCACTTTTTGTAAATATATTAAAATTGAAAAAATGGACAAATAAATAAAAAAAAAATGTTGTTAGTTTAAAAATAATTGGTTGGTTGTTTAATTGATTTATGTTAAATAGGGGAAAATTATATTTTAATTAACCAAAAAAAAAAAAAAAAAAGATGGAATAATAGTATACAAATTATACAAAGAGATTAAACAGATCAAGTTTAACCTTTAATACTCATTTAATTTAATTTAATTTAATTAAATTAAATTATACTAAAGGACCTCTAAGTCTTTGAAATTTACGAAAGACAAAGATAAAGATTGAATTTATAGACCACTTACTTACTTACTTAATTACAGTACAGGTATTTGACAGATTTATTTGTGAGATTGTTAACTAGTTTTGAAATATTGAAAAGGTACATTAAAATAATTGTAAATTTTTCGGAATTAATTAAATTTAAATATAGGTGGTGTAGTTGAAGAGTAGTAGAGTAGTAGAATCTAGTATAAGTGTAGTAGTAATATTAATACTAATACTAATAGTAACATACATACATACATACATACATACATACCCATTATCCATCATCCATTACCCATTATTCAATATTCAATATATAACCAATACAAACACATGAGACAACTGAAGACATCTGTTGGAAAATTCAGGAACCAATCAAAATGTACTTGTATTGTACCTGAATTATTAATAACTTTTTAATTCACAACATTAAATTAGTTTAGGATCACTATTAATCAGCTTTAACTTACAATATTCTTTCAATCATTTCAATATTTTCATCTCTTCAATTTTTTCCACATTTCTACAATATTTATTGATAAAGAGTTTTATTAATCATGTGATATTAAAAAAAAAAAATTTAATTAATTAAAAATTTAATTAAAAATAAAAAAATAATGTGCTCCACGGCAGGTTCGAACTGTCGACCTTCAGATTATGAGACTGACGCTCTACCGACTGAGCTAGTGAAGCAACACCGACACTTCACAAAATTCATAAATTAAACAACACATCATCAACAATATGATTACATAAGCGCTTATATAATACCACGTGATTGTTTTTTTTTTTTGATAGTTTTTTTAAACACCAGCGGATTAAAATTAAATTTAAACATAAATAATAAATGATTTAATTTAATTTGAAATAGTTTAAAACCTTGATTAAGAGATCATTGAAATGGCAAAGAATAAGAAGAATAATAATAATAAAAATAATAAGAAGAAGAAACAATCTTCAACAACAACAACAACAACAACAACAAGTAATGATCTTGATAAGATTCCAAAAGATATTAATAAAGATGATGAATTAGAGATTTCAACAATTAAAGATATTGGAAATGACTCGAATAAATATACAGATACAGATAAAGATACTACCAATATTGTACCAATGGATGATAAAACTTTAATTGATACAAATATAATATCAAATTCAAATGATAAACAAAGTAATGAAGTTAAAGAATTAAACAAACAAATAGATGACAATAATAATAATAATAATTTAGATAATATAATAACTTCAACAATTGTTAAAAATCAAATTGAAGGACAAGAAGAAATAATTGATAAAAATCAAATTGAAGAAGAACAAAAAGAAAATAATGAAATTAATATTGAATTAAAAAATAATAATATAATAGAGAATAAAATTAATACAATAATTGAACCAATAATTGATTCCAATAAAATTGAAACTAAAACTGAATTACAATCATTACCAACATCATCAACTAATAGTGTCTCTAATATAACAACATTAACAACAAATTCTAAGGAAATAACTAAGCAACCTAAGATTGATTCATCTGAAAATATAATAAAAATAGAAATAAAACAACCAACACCAACAACTAATGAAGATAATGATAAAAATGATAATGAAATTGAAATTCAAATTAAACAAGAAAAAGAGAAGGAAAAAGAAATTGAAGAATTACAACAAAAAAATAATTCAATTAAAGAAATAATACAGAATAATGATAATAATTCAATTGAAATTAAAGAAGAAATTGATAATAAAGATTCTCAAGAGATTAAAAAACTTATAATTGAAGATTCAAAAGAAGAATTTGGACAACCTTTAATAAAAGAAGAAAATATTAATGAACTTCAAGTTCCAATAAATTTAAATAATGAAAACATTAAAATTGAAGAAAAAATTAATAATACTTTTAAAATTTTATCTTCAACACCTGGTCCTTATTCAATTTCAAATTTAATTGATTCAATTCAATTATTAAATCCTGATTTAAAAGATTCTGAAAATTCTTATCCAACTTATATTGAAAAATTTGAAAATAATATTTATATTGGTACTTCAATTGGTGAAATTTTACATTATTTTAAAATTAAAAATTCTTTTATTTTAATTTCAAGAAATAATTTTCATAAAATTAGAAAAAATTCAATTAAAAAAATTATTTTATTACCAAAAATTGATAAAGCTTTAGTTTTATCAGGTGGTTTATTATCTTGTTTTTTATTACCTGAATTTTCTCCTGCAAATATTGGTAGAGTTAAAGAAGTTAATGATATTTCTTTAGATTTTGATAATAAAGCTAAAAATGATTCAAATGGTGTTCATGTTGTAATTTATACAAAACAACAATTAAGAATTATTAATGTTACTCCAACTGCTTTAAGATTAGTTAAAGATATTTCTTATCCTAATTCAATTAAAGGTATTAGAAGATCTGATTTATCTTTAGTATCAAATCAAAATAATTATGATTTAATTGATTTAGAAAATTTTCAAAAAATTCCATTATTTCCAAGTAGTAATAATGAAAATATTAAATTAAATCCTTTTATCTTACCAGTATCAAATGATGAATTCTTTTTAACATCTGGTAATGATTTAAATGAACCTGCAATGGGTTTAGTTGTTAATTCATTTGGTGATATTTCAAGAGGTACAATCCCATTACAAAGATATCCTGATTCTTTAGCTATTGATTATCCTTATATAATAACTGGTTTTAATAATTCAATAACAATAAATTCTTTAAATGATCAAACTGAATTACAATCTTTTAAATTTAATCAAAATTCAAATATTAAAGTTCAAAATTTATCATCATTTTTTGAATTACCTTATAATCAATTAATTGATTTAATTAAATTATCACCATTAAATTCAACATTAAATGATGAATCATTAAATAAAAAATTATTAGATGAAACAAATTTTGTTTCAAAAATTTCAATTATTAAAACTTCATTAGTTTTATTTAATAAAGAATTTATTAAATTAATTTTACCATCACCAAGATTAATTAGATTAAATTTAAATTATGATCAAATTAATTTAAATAATAGTAATAATAATAATAATAATAAAATTGAAGAATTTATTGATCAATTAAATCAAGAATTAAAATCAATTGATCCATCAAATGAATTAGGTGTTATTGAATTAGAATTTATTAATCTTTGGATTGCTTTATTATATTTAAAAATTAAAAAAATTAGTTATTCAATTGATTATAATTCTTTAGAAAATTGGACAAGTGGTATTATTGATCCAAGAGTTTTAGTTTATATTTTTAATTATGATATATTTGGTGAATTATGGATTTTTAATGGTTTAATTCCATTAATTGAAGATTTAAAAAATAATATTATTAAAGATGATTTATTTAATGAATTTTTTAATAAATTTTTAAATATTTGGTTAAAAAAGGAAAAATTTACAAAAAATATTGATATTATTAAAACTTTAGAAACAACTTTACTTAAAGAATCAAAATTTAATGATGATAAAATTTTAGATTTAATTAGTTCAAATAGTTTAGATGATGAATTATTATTAAAATTTTTAATTGAAAATAATAAATTTATTGCATTAACTCAAGTTTATTATAAAAATGGTGAATATTTAAAAGTTTTTAATATTTTAAAAGATTTAGAAGATGGTATTAAATTTGATTCATTATTTAAATCTGACTTAACAAAAATTATTGATATTGTTCATAAACATTTTTTAAATGATGGAGATTTTGTTTGGAATTTTGGTCTTTGGTTAATTAATAAAAATCCTGAATTAGGTTTAAATTTTTTTAATGTAAGTGAAACAATTAATATTAAAATTAAAGATGAATTAATGATTTTTGATAAAATTGATGATTTAAATTTAAAATTTAAATATATTGAAAAATTATTAGTTAAATTAAATAAAGATAAAATGAGATCAAGTTTACAAAAAAATTTTTATAAACTAGAACTAAAAAGACTTAATGATCGATTAAAAGTATATAAAGCAAAATAAATTTTATTTTTTATATTATTCAAAATTAATATTTAACAAAAGATAAATACATAATAAAATATGAAAATGCATAGACTTTTTCTTATTATTTTTCTTTTTTTTTTTTTTTTTTAATAAACTAGCAATATAACCCAATCATTGGTTTCTCTTAATACTTTTTCAAAATAAACACAAATATAAATTAATTAATTAATTATTAAGTTTTATTAAACAATTAAATATCTTTTTCTAATGCTAAAACGAGTGCACATCTTGATGGAATATAAACTTGTAAGAAATTTTTTCTATTATTCCATTCAAGATCAGTTGTAAAGAATTTAGTATTATTATCAACTCTATTATGACCTCCAAAGAAATCATCATCTGAATTTAAAACAATTTTATAAGTACCAGAAGTCTCTATACCAACTCTATAATCTGTAAATGATTTATTTGGATTAAAGTTAAAAATGAATAAAAGACCAGCTTTTTCAAATACTAAAACTTTATCTTGTTCATTTTTTAAAGAAATATAACAATTTGATTTATGTAACCAACCAAATTTAGCTTCTAAATGTTGCATTGCTTTATCAAATCTATATAAGAATTTATATCTTAATAAATCATCATCAATTAAATTAAATTGTCTTCTTGCATAATGATAAGATTGATCATTATTAGTATTTGGGAAATCTAACCATTCAGGGTGACCAAATTCATTACCTTCAAAATTTAAATAACCTTCACCACCTAAAGAATGAGTTAATAATCTAATCATTTTATGTAGTGATAAACCTCTATCAACAACTGGTGTTAATGGTGATAGCACACTCATATTTGTATACATTTCAGCATCCATTAACCAAAATGCTAAAGTTTTATCACCAACTAAAGCTTGATCATGACTTTCACAATAAGCAATACATTTTTCTGTATAACGACGATTAGTTAAAGTATAACAAATTTTATTTAAATCCCAATCTTCATCACTTTGTTCTTTTAAAATTTTAATCCACATATCAGGTAATGCCATAGCTAATCTATAATCAAAACCAATACCACCATCAGATCTTTTAGTACCAAGAGTTGGCATACCAGATACATCTTCAGCAATTGAAACAAATTTTGTATTTTCTAATTTTGCAGTTTGATCAATTAAATCATTTGCTAACATTAAATAAGCAATAGCTTGATGATCAACAGCTGAATTTTCATGTAAGTATTCATTATAATCACCACTAAATGCACCACCAGCACCAACTCCATGATGTAAATATAACATTGAAGTAACACCATCAAATCTAAAACCATCAAATTTATAAACATCTAAATAAAATTTTAAATTTGATAATAAAAATCTTAAGACTTCATAATTACCATAATTAAATAATCTTGAATCCCATAAAGGATGAGAACCTTTACCACCAGAATGGAAATATTGATAATCAGTACCATCAAACATATTTAACCCATCATCAACATTTTTAGAAGCATGAGAATGAACAACATCTAATAAAACTACAATATTTAAAGAATGAGCAGTATCAATTAATTCTTTTAAATCTTCTGGAGTACCAAATCTTGAACTAATTGCAAAAAAATTTGTAACTTGATAACCAAAAGAAGCATAATAAGCATGTTCCATAATTGCCATTAATTGAATAGTATTATAACCTAAATCTTTAATTCTTGGTAAAACATTTTTAGTAAATTCTTTATAAGAAGCAATTTTTGGATCAGGACTTGAAATACCAATATGAGCTTCATAAATTCTTAAACTTGAATCAGGTTTTGGTCTATCATATTTAAATTGATATTCATTTTCAGGATTCCAAAATCTTGCATCAAAAGAAACATAATTTGAACCTTTTTCAGGTTGAGTAGCTCTTTTAATCCAAGTTGGTAATCTATATAATTTTTCACCATTTGATAAAGTTAAACAAATTTTAATTTTTGAATCATGAGGAATTGCAAAATCTTTACCATTATTTATTGGATTTAAAGTTATTGAGAAATTACCAAAAGAATCTTTAATCATTTTATTTGAATTTATATCCCAATTATTAAAATCACCAACAAGACTAGCTTCAATAGCATTTGGAGCCCATTCTTTATATGTTATAGTTCTATTTTCTTTATTAGCATGAATACCATAAGTTTTGTATGAATTTGCAAAGTTCAATAATCCATTTTCAGTTTCATCAAATTTTTGCAACCAATTATCAGCCAATTCTCTTCTTTTAGCTAATTCACCAGCAAAAGGTGATAACCAAGGATCTTGATCAACAGCACCTTTCACAGAAGCAGGAATTGATAACTTTTCTTCAGTATTGACAACTGAACTCTTGACTGTACTCTTTTCTAAACTCATTAAAAACCAATAAACTCTGAATTTTAAATACAAATAATTTTTCTAAAATTGAAATTAAATAATAAAACTTTTAAAAATAAGGATAATTAATTGTTGAATTTTTTTGATTTTTTCTGGAGAAGATCTTTTTTTTTTTTTTTTTTTTTTTTTTATAGGAAAAATAATTAAGATTTAAATTGATTTTTTGAAAGTTAAAGAAGAGATTTTGAGTAGAATATTTAATAGTTGATGTTGGTGTAGCTGAGATCTGGTGGCCTATCAAATGATTTTTAAAAAAAAAATTAATTGATTGTTGAAAGATAAATTTCAAAAAAAAATTAAAAAAAGAAAGCACTCACGCTGGGGGTCGAACCCAGAATCTTCTGATTAGAAGTCAGACGCGTTGCCATTACGCCACGCGAGCTTCTTATATGTTTTGTAAAAATGCTAAGAACCCTAGTAGAGACAAAGGTCACGTGAGATTACTAAAAGTCACGTGTTTTTTCTGGCTACAAAATATACATTACTATTGTTGTTATCATTGTTTAAAAATACTATTTCGATCTTTATATGAGTATAGAACATTAATATTTGATATAAACCATGCTTTGGATTTCATGATTTGTATAAATGTTTTTTTTTTTTTTTTTTATTTTTTTTTTTTTAAGTTTGTTCTTAAAGTAGTTGAAAGCACAAGTCATCATCATTAGAATTAATACAAAAAGAGTGAACTAATAAATGATTTTTTTTTTGATTAATTAAAGATATATTTAGAGTATTATAAAGAGACTATGCTAAACCTAATTCTTTTGAAAAAGCTTCATTATTTGGTTCTCTACCTAATAATTCTTTTAAATTATCAGTTTCATCATATTTACCACCTCTACCAAGAATAATATCTCTATATTTAATACCAACATTTGAATCCATTGGATTTTTTTTAAACATTGTATAATAAATATCAGTTGCAAAGACTTGTGAATATAGATAACCATAATAACCTGCTTGATAACCACCCATAATATGATTAAATGAATTATAACCTTTTGAAACTTCATTACCATTTGATACTAATGCAATATCTTGTCTTGATTGATTCCAAAAATCTGGAATATTTGGTAATTGATCAATATTGTTAATTGAATGTAAAGTAATATCAAATAATGCAAAATGTAATTGTCTTAAATTAAATAATCCACCATTAACATTTTTAGAAGCAATTAATTTTTCAATTAAATCATCAGGTAATGATTCACCAGTTTTATAATGAGAACTTAATGATTTTAATTGATCTTTTGACCAAGTCCAAAATTCTAACATTTGTGAAGGACATTCAACAAAATCCCAACTAACAGCACTTGGACCATGAAATTTTGAATATTTTGTATTTGATACTAAATCATGAATACCATGACCTAATTCATGGAAAAATGTTGTAACTTCATCATGTTTTAATAATGAAGGTTTTGTTGCTGAAGGTTTTGAAAAATTACAAACTAAAGCAGTAACTGGATATGATCTTGTTTTACCATCTAATGATAAATAACCTGGATATAAACCAAAATTTGCTGCATGACCATATTTACCATCTCTTGGATATAAATCAAGATAAATCCAACCAACAAATTCATTATTTTCTTTAAAAACTTTAAATAATTTTGTATCAATATCCCATTGATCAAAATTTTCAACTTTTTCAAATTTTAATTTAAATAAAATTTCAAAAATATTTAACATTTTTAAAATTGTTGAATTCATTTCAAAATATTCAGAAATTTTTTGATGATCAATTGAATATTTAGCTTCTAATAATTTTGTATCAAAATATCTATGATCCCAAACATAATAATCAATTGGATTTGATGAATCTAAATTTAATTCTTTCTTTTTTAAATCTTTTAATAAAATTAATTCTTTTTCACCTAATGGAGTTAATTTTTTTTTTAAATTATTTAAAAATTCTTTAACATTTTTAGAATTTTTTGCCATTCTTTCTTCTAAATTATAATCACCAAAATTATCATAACCTAATAATTGAGCTAATTCATATCTTAATTTAATAGCTTCTAATAATAAAGGTTCATTTTCTGGACATTTATTTTGATCACCTAAAAATGCTCTTTTTCTAGTTTCTTCTAATTTAGCATATTTTAAAACTGGGAAAAGATCAGGATATTTAAAAGTCATTTTAACTTTATTTTTATCATCTTTTGAAGTTTCAAATTGATCAATAACATCTTTTGGAACACCTTCTAATTCTTCTTTAGTAAATTCAATAAATCCATTTTGTTCACCTAAATTTTTACTAAAAGTTAAAGAAAGAGTACTTAATCTTTTTTTAATTTCTTTAACTTTTTCTCTCTTTTCTAAATCTAAGGAAAGACCATTTCTTTTATATTCTTTAATTGTTTTTTCTAAAAATCTTTTAGTTTCATAATCAATTAAAGAATCATTTTTAATTGATTCATATAATTTATTAAAAGTTTTATAAACGTCTTCTCTTAAAGAACTTTCAATACCAAAATCTCTAATTTTAACTTCAACATCACTTGAAACATCTCTAATTTCTTTATCTCTTGAAACGTGTAATAAAAAAGTTAATTGATTAATTAAACCTTCTTTTGATTGATAAAAATTAATATAAGGTATTAAACAATTTTCAATAGTTGGATTTTCAATTTTAGCAACTTTATCATCTAAATCTTTACAATCATTAATATAATTTTCTGATAATGATTTAATATCATTAGTTGAAAACTTCCAACTTGGTGGATTAATTGATGACATTATTGATAATGATGATGATGATGGGGAATTAAAATAACGTATTGAGATTGTTGATAATAAACCAATTGCAATTGAAGAAGTGATGATTTTACGAGAAGTTGAGTGTGAGTATAGATTTCTAGTGAAGCTACTCAACATTTATAAACTTTCTTATAACTTTACAATTGTTGTATTAATTTATAAAACACAAAAGTTAATTGAATTTGATGGCAAAATTACTAAAAAAATCAATAATCATGGACAATAAATAGTAAAAATAAAACACGTGACATCCGAACATTTTCTGAATTTTTTTTAAGTACTTTAAGTTTTATAAAATATGGTATAACTTAAGAAATAACTAGGATAATGGGTTGCTTTCAACTCTTATCTCTAATTAATACTAATATATTAGTAGATAATATATACCTACTGTAATTTTCATCTCTACTAATAAAATAACACTCAAAATAACCATTTTATCCAACAATTCAAATCTTTATTGTTAAAAAAAATAAAAAAATATTATAATTAAAAAATAAAAACTCTTTGAAAAAATAATTTCAAAACTGAATAGGTTATTTTGATCACATTGAACAATAAATTTACAAAATGGGCAGTGGGTGGTATGATTATTAAGTTGACATTATTATTAGCTATATATATATACATATAATGGAAATACAAGAGTGTAAACTTCATGTAGTAATTAGTTTTTTTTTTTTTTTTTTTTTTTTTTTTTTTTTTTTTTTTTTTTTTTTTTTTTTTTTTTTCCTTTTCTTGGGTTTCTAAAATTGAAATCTAATACTCTCATAAATTAAAGGAAAGAAAAAGAAAAAAGTGAATAATCTCTCGACCCCTTTTTCAAAATGATTATTGTATGTACTTGATGAGATAGAAAATGAGAACAAAGGAATGAGGTAATAATATTGATGAAGACATTAAGGAAAGAAAAAAAAAAAAGAAAAAAAAAAAAAAAAAAAAAAAAAAAAAAAAAAAAAA
>JAJMKZ010000488.1:0-16429 GCA_030564005.1 Ruyongia tratensis | reverse complement strand
GAAAATGAAAATGAAAATTTTTAAATTCCAAGTTTTGATTCACTAGTAATCATATGCTCATTACTATTATTATTATCATGTTTTATTGGAATAAAAGATTCATTTCTATCATCTGATTCAATAGTTGAATTAGAATTGGAATTAGAATGACGTTGATTTGTAAAAGTATTTGAATCATTTTGAATTGTTGTATTACTTAAATCTTCTTCTTCTTCTTTTATGACATTAGATCTACTTGATGTAATATTTGGAGGATCTGCTAAAGAATTTGTTGCAACTACAGCTGAATTTGATGATGATGTAAAAGCATCATTACCATGCAAAGCTGTAAAAATTGGAGTAGATTCAACACCAAATGACATTTTTCTTTGTAATTTTTCAGGTGGTAAAATTTTTTTAAAATCTGAATAAATAGTATTTGGTGATAATGGAGTATCTAAATGAACTAAATTTCTACCATTTAAATCATTAGGTTGACTCTTAATGATATGGAATGAAGCATCATCTTCTTCATCACCTTGGAATGGATGCCAAATATTTGTACTTTGATTATTGTATAATGCAGTAATATCAACAGAATCATTTCTTAAATTATCTCTTAATGTTGATGATAACATATCAAAACTACCAGTTCTATAAGTTGAACCTCTTCTTGATGAAAAATCTTGATATGATGATGTATTTTGATTATAAAAATTATTTGTACTTGTAGTAGTACTAGTTTGTAATAATGGTTGTAATCCAACAATTTCATCTTCACTCAATCTACTTTCAACATCTGAATGGATTGAATTAGGTGGTGATATTGATAAACTTATAGATTGTGATCTTCTAAATGATTCTGTTTGTTCATCTGATGATGATTTTGGTTTATAACTTTGTGGTTCTTTTAAATCTTCTTCAATTGAATTTTCATTATTTTCATTATTATTATTATTATTATTAGTTGTTGTTGTTTTATTTTCATTAGAAATACCTAAACCAGTAATAATTGGAGGAATAATTCTTTGATTATGATTAAAAGAACCTCTATTTGAATCCAAAGAATGTTTTGTTGGTGAAATATGACGACTTGGTGATTTATTTCCATTAACAGCTCTTGCTTTAATAGTATCAGGACTTGTAGCTCTAATAATTGAAGCAGGCATATTTGGTGATGAACCTCTAAATTTAAATCTTCCACCTAAATCACCATTATCATCTTTAGTTTGTGATCTACCAGATCTTTCACAATTTGGAGAAAGTGTTGATGAATTTGCAGGAGAAGGTGTTGGATCACAAAATCTTAATTCTGGAATACCATTACTTGATTTTTTATATGGTAATTGTTCTTGTTTTAAATAATCTTCATATGATGGTGGATTTAATGGAGGAGTAATTGCTCCATCTCTATTAATACTTCTTGAATTATTATTATTATTATTATTATTTAAATCACCAATAAGTAAAGAATCAATATTATTATTATTATTGTTGTTATTATTATTATCACCATCAGATCTATCATTTAATAACTCTCTTAAAGGAGGAGGACTAACATCAGAATCAAATGGAGGAGGTTCAAAACTTGGTCTTCTTAATAAATGAATTGGTCTTGGTAATGGAGAAATATGAGGAGATTTTGGAATAGCTTGAGGAGCAGTAATTGCAGGATCTAAATGATCAGGTTTATATAAATTAGCAGCTAAAGAAGATTCATAAGTACCTAAAGATTGATTACCTAAAGTTGAAGAAGATCTATTTCTTGTTCTAACACCATTTGAATTAGAATTTAAACTATTATGACTATTATTTGAACTATGATTACTTATATTTAAAGAACTATAAAGTCTTGGTAAAGCATTATCAATTGATTCAACTTCTGGTGATAATGGAGGTGAATTATAAATTTCTTTTGGAAAATAAATATTTGATTCATGATTTTGATTAATTAATTCATCATTATTATTATAAATATTACTATTATTAAATTGCATTTCATAAGATGGTAATAAAGTATTTGCATGAGAACAAGAAGAATCTAAAACATGAATTGGTGAATCAATACTAATTTCATAATGTTTTGGTTTACCTTCAACTAATTTTGATAATCTTAAACAAATTTTAATCCAATGATGAGATTTAATATTTGAATAAGAAGTATTTGGATGTAATTTTTGTCTATTATTTAATTTTTGAGGTACATATAATTGAAATTCAAATTCTTTAGCAGTTAAATCTATACCATCAGAAGTTAATAAATTACCCATACCTTTTGCCTTTGGATCAATTAATTCAATATTTTGATTAATATTTGGTGGTGGTGGTGGTGGAGCTTTATGTTCCATTAATAAATATTTTTTTGTTGTTTCCATTCTATGAACTTTTTTATTTCGACAATAATATTCTAAATTTTCTGTTAAATAAATTCTTATTCTATGTAATTTAATTTTATCTAATGGAATTAATTTAAAAGCAATTGGTAAATAAGCATTTAAAATTATTGCTTTTGAAGCAATTATAATATCATAATGTAATTGATCTTCCCAATTTTTACTAATTGCAATTGGTTCAGATTCTTCAACTGATTCAGGTGATTGAGATCTAATAATTTTTATTGATTTTGTTGCTAATATATTTGATTTAAAAGTACCTATTCTTTCAATTAATACAGTTAAATTATAATTAACAGATCCAAAAGTTGCATCAATAGTTTCAGGAGTTGAAGCAGGTATTGGATGTTCAAAAGTATAGATATAATCACCAGGTAAAAAAGTATAATGACCATCAGTTGATGTTGTTGTTGTTGTTGTTGTTATTGTTGTTGTTGAATCACTTAAAATTGAAGAAGAATTTGTAGCAGTAGCTTTTAAACTTGATAATAAAGAACCAGATCTATGTCTTGAAGGAGATGGAGAAGTTGCCTTTTTTAATATTGAAAATGGAGAAGAAGAAGAAGGAGAAGATAAATTTGAAATATTTGATTGATCTAAATTTAAAGAATTTATATCATCAATTTGATTTAATAATGATGATAATGATGATAAATTTTCAACATTTGCACCACTTTTATTATTATCAGATATATGATTATAAAATGGCCAAGTATGATTCATTAAATTTAATTCTTCTATATAATCTTGTTTTTTAGGAGGTATACCTTCAGGCCAATCAGTTTTTGAAGAACCTTTAAAAGATAAAGAAATTGATTTAATTTTTGAATTTTTTAAAAATCTTAAAATTAAAGCACCTCTTAAAATTGTTGGAGGTCTTTCTTGATATTCATGAGGTTCAAAACCTTGTACGAATAAAGTATCTTCAGCTAATTGTAAAAAGACTTGAATTGTATTAGTTTGAGTTAATGGTTTTGTATCATTAGTTATTTCTAAATTTTTATCTAATGGGAAGATAGTATTACTCATTTATTTCTAAAAATTTTAAATCTATTGTTGTTGATAAATTAGGAAAAGAAATATAGATTATGGAATGAACCTTGATTAATTGATTAATGAAAAGTTGAATAATAAATATTTATTTTTATTGGAACTGCAAAAAAGAAGAAATAAAAAAAAAAAAAAAAAAAAAAAAAAAAAAAAAAAAAAAAAATTAAAGAAAGAGGATAATATTAAAAAGGCAAAAAAGTTCAAAAATCTTTTATTATAGAAAATTATGATTCCAAAAAATAGAGATGTGTTTTTTAAGAATGGAATGGAATGGAATCTAATTTAAAGATTGTATGAACTTGTAATAAACCAAAAAAAAAAAGAATTTTAAAAATAAGTTTTAAAAACAATTTATAAATTTATAAATTTTATAAATAAAAGGGGGAAAATTTTAAATTTTAAATAAAAAAAAAAAAAATTTAAATTTGACAGCGTCTAATTTTTTATTTTTATTGTTGGTGTTTAGGTGTTCAATTTTTAGTACTTTTTTTTAAATAAAATATATATATAATATATAAATATAATATATAATTGAGTTTTATATATATATTTTGATTATAAATTTTATTGAGGTAATTCAAAATTTAAACCTTTTAAAACTTTTTTATAATAAATATAAAAAAAATCACTATAAATTAATGTTTGAATAATACCAGCAAAAATAGCAATTTTATCTAATTGACCTTCATTATACCATCTATAAATCCAATTTGGAATATAAAGAGTTCTATAAATACCTAATGCAAATATATAATGAATTGTTAAATTTTTACCATTACCAAATTTTTGTAATAAAAATAATTGAGGTAATATTGAAATACTTTCTAACCATATACTAAATGACCATAAAATTTCTAAAATTGAATAATCATAATTAAAAATTAATGAAATTATTAAACTTAAACCAATTAAATATTTAAATTTAAAAATTGATGATGATTCTTCTTCTTCTAATTGTTTTTTATATTTAATTTTCATTAAATATATAACATAAATTGATGATAAAATAAAAAAAATTTTCATTAATGAATTATAAATTGAATAAAATTTAAATATTAAATCAATATATCTTGTTAAAAATACAATACAATAACATAATTGTGTTGTAAAACTAATACCTTTTATGGAGTTGAACTTGGTGATGTTGTGGATCAAGATAAGTATACTGATGAGGTGAGAAATATCACCAGCAATTCTAAATATATTCAACATTGTTTTGGGGTTTTTGGGGTTTTTAAATTAAAAAAAAAGAATGGATTTGTTGTTCTTTTTTTTTATTTTTAATTTTATTTTTTTTTTTGGTGGTTTTTTTTAAAAAAAAATTCCGGATTTTTTTTTATGGCAGAATTTTTTTTTTTTAAAGTATAAAAAGAGATTTTGAGTTCTTAAATTTTTCTTTTAAAATAACTTTTCTTAAATTTTTGTAACACTTATAATAATAATATTAAGAATGTTTATGTTTTTAATTTAATTGATGAATAAACGTTTTTTTATTTATTTATTTAAAACTAAAAAAAAATTTTTTAAATTTTAGAATACCTTTAAAGATATTTTAAAAATAGTTAAAATAAACTACTCAAAAAAAATTATCTTCTTTAAAGAAATTATAAAATTATAAAATAATAAAATTTTTTTATAATAAAATTTTTTTATAATTATTGAAATCAATAATTAATTAATGATTTTATATTAATTAATAGAATTAATATTTTTACTTTTTTAAAAAAAAAAAAATTATTATTATTATTTTCTATTATTAAACAAAATTAATAAGAAAAATTAATAAGAAAAAAAAAAAAGTTTTTCCGAATTAAAAAACAATAAAACTCATTTTTAAATCTTTCTTTAAAACTTTTGTAAAACTTTTGTAAAATGAAGTAGAAATTTTTTATCCTAAACTTAAACAATTTGAACTATAATTGAAATTGAAAAAATGAAATAAAACAAAAAAAAAATAAATAAATAAAAAAAAGATCAATTTTTATTTAATTGATAAAATGTGTCAAAAAAAAATTAAAAAAAAATAATTCTTTTAAAACTAATCTTTTTTTCTTTCCCTTTTTCTTTTCTTTCTTTTTTTTGATTGATTGAAAGAAAAGATGAAAAGGTTTTTTACTTTAATTATCCTATCAACTTATATCAATTTTATAATTTAATAACGTTTATTTTTCATTTTTATTACACCTGGTGATGTTTTGTATAACAATCAAAAAAAAAAAAAAAAAAAAAAAGGAAAAAAAATTACATCTCGTTACTCACTTAAAAGTAATCAGATGATAGATTAAAAAAATAGTGAAAAACCTTTCGATAAATAAAACAATATTAATAATATTAACATCCCACGTATTAACAATATTATTAACTCAATTAATTACTCATATCTTTTTTTATTTAAAAAAAAATGTAGTGGGATTATATATATTAAAATTATTGTAATCAACTGAGTGTTTATTTTATTTAAGGAAAAAGCAAAAAAAAAAATTTTAATATAAATATAACTTAAATTTCCTTTATTATTTCAACAAAAAATACTTTAACTTAAAATCATCAAATTATTAATTAAATATTAAACAATTAAACAATTAAAAAAAATGTCAGATCAATCATTACCAGAAAAAATTTCTTTAGGTCGTTACTTATTTGAAAGATTAGTTCAATTAAAAATTCATACAATTTTTGGTGTTCCAGGTGATTTTAATTTATCTTTATTAGATAAAATTTATGAAGTTAAAAATTTAAAATGGTCAGGTAATACTAATGAATTAAATGCTGCTTATGCTGCTGATGGTTATAGTAGAATTAATAGATTAAGTGCAATCATTACAACTTTTGGTGTTGGTGAATTAAGTGCTATTAATGGTATTGCTGGTGCTTATTCTGAACATGTTGGTTTATTAAATATTGTTGGTGTTCCATCAATTTCATCTCAAGGTAAAAAATTATTATTACATCATACTTTAGGTAATGGTGATTTTACTGTTTTTAGTAGAATTTTTTCAAATTTATCTTATACTTCTTATTTTATTAAAGATGTTAATAAAGCTTTAGATGATATTGATAATTCAATTAGAGATGCTTATATTAATCAAAAACCTGTTTATCTTGCTTTACCTGTTAATTTAGTTGATGAATTAGTTCCTTCAAATAATTTATTAACTCCAATTGATTTAACTCCTTTAAAAAATGATTATGAATCTGAAATTGAAATTTTAGATTCAACTCTTTTAATGGTTAAAAATTCAAAAAATCCAATTATTTTAGTTGATGCTTGTGCTTCAAGACATGATGTTATTGAAGAAGTTTCTCAATTAATGGAAATTACTAAATTCCCAACTTTTGTAACTCCAATGGGTAAATCAACTGTTGATGAAAGTAGTCCTTATTATTCTGGTGTTTATATTGGTTCTTTAACTTCTCCAAAAATTAAAGAAGCTGTTGAATCTTCAGATTTAGTTTTAAGTATTGGTGGTTTATTAAGTGATTTTAATACTGGTTCTTTTACTTATGGTATTAAAACTAAAAATATTATTGAATTACATTCAGATTATATTAAAATTAAAAATGCAACTTTCCCAGGTATTTCATTTAAACCAATTTTACAAAAATTAATTAATAAAATTCCAAATTTTATTAATAAAGATTTTAAACCAAATTATATTGAAAAATCTCCTGAACCAAATTTAAAATCTTTATATAAATTAAATGATGGTTTAACTCAAGAATATTTATGGAATTCTTTAAATGAATTTTTACAACCTGGTGATGTTATTATTACTGAAACTGGTACTTCTGCATTTGGTATTTCTTCAACAAAATTCCCATCAAATGCTATTGGTATTTCTCAAGTTCTTTGGGGTTCAATTGGTTATGCTTTAGGTGCTGAATTAGGTGCTGTTTCTGCTACAACTGATTTAACTAATTATCATAATGCTCCAGCTAGAAGAGTTATTTTATTTATTGGTGATGGTTCTTTACAATTAACAATGACTGAAATTTCAACAATGATTAGAAATGGTTTAAAACCTTATATTTTTGTTTTAAATAATGATGGTTATACTATTGAAAGATTAATTCATGGTGAAAAAATGAGTTATAATGATATTCAACCATGGAATCATCAAATGATTTTAAAATTATTTAATTGTAAAGATGATGAAGGTGAAAGTTATAGAATTTCAACAATTGGTGAATTTAATGATTTTATTCAAACTGAAATTAAAGCTGATAAAATTAGATTAGTTGAATTAATGTTGGATAGAATGGATGCACCAATTAATTTAAAGAAACAAGCTGAATTAACTGCAAAGACTAATGCTGAACAAATATAAATTTAAAAAATTATAAATTATAATTAAACAATATAAAATTTAAACAAAATGATTGAATGAATTAAAAAAAAAAAAATGCTTTTTAATTACAAAAAAAAATATATATATATAATAAATGAATTTTTCTATTTTTTTAAAAAAGAATTATGTAGTATTTTTTTTTCTTTTATTATAAATCTCTTAACATTCTATACTTTTCTAATTGTTCATCTTTACTAATTTTATTAGTTTCTAATTGTTGTTGTTCATTTTCATTTTCATTTTCATTATAAATATGATCTAACCAATGATCAAAAGATTTAAAATGTTCAGTTTTAATATTATTATTAATAATTAAATTTAAAATTTTTTCATTAATAATTTTTTCATTTTTTAAAATATTAATTTCATTATTTTTATTATTAATATATAAAATTATTGGAAATTTTAAATTTAAATTTAATTCTAAAGATAAATCATTATTTAAATTAATTTTAATAAAATTAATATTTGGATTTTTTTTAGCAAATCTATCAAAGAATGAATATTTTGAATTCCAATTATTTAAAGAATCATTATTATTAAAAAAACTAATAATAATATCTTTTTTATTATTATTATTATTATTATTATTATTAATAAAATCTTTAATATCTTTTAAATTATTTAAATTATTATAAAGATTTGGAATTTTTGGATAATTTGGTTTTATATTTGTAAAATTATAAATATAATTTGCCATTTCTTCAGATAATCTTTCACCAGGATAACCACCTAATAAAGAACCATCAAATGCATATAATCTAATAGTTGGAAATCCAAAAATTTTTTCTTGTTTTCTAATTCTTTTATTATCTTTACCATTAAGTTGAACTATTTGAACATTTGTATTATTAAATAATTCAGTTAATGATTGAAATTCTGGTCCTAATAAATTACAATAATTACAATTAGGTGAATAATAATTTATAAAAGTAAATTTATCTTTTGAATAAATGATATTTTCCCAATTTGAATCATCTGCAACTATAACGTCTTTGAAAGTTTCATAAGATGAAATAGGTTTTAATATTAACAATATAGGTAATATATATAATAGTAATAACATCTTTTTTTTAATTAATGGTAATATATATATTTTATTTTAAAAGAAAATATGGGTGTTTTTTTTTTTTTTTTTTTTTTTTTCTTCTTTCTTTCAAAAAAATAACAATACAAAATTATTTTATTTTGTTGTTAATACTATTTCAAATATTTTTATTTATTCTTATTAAATTATATCATTTAAGAATAAACTATTTATTTATTTATTTATTTATTTATTAATTTTAATTATTTTGTGGTGCTCTCTTTCTTTTTTTTTTTTTTAAAATGACTTTGTTAGATAAATTATTGATTAAACCAAGAAAGGTTGCTCTTTATGGATTTACAGCTTTAATTCTTTATAGTACAATTTCAACTATTTTCTTTCAATATAGAATTGAACCAAGTTTAGACACTAAAGAAGAAGAAGAAGAAGAAGAAGGAAAAGATGTTGAAAGTTGGGATAAAAAATCATTATTTGATTATTTAATTAGAGTAAGTTTTTTGTGTCAAAATAAATAATAATAATAAGAGAAAAAAATATTAACTAAAAAAACTTATTTTTAGCATCAAGTATATCCTGATATAGATATCAATAAAGAAGAATTAATTAAATTAGTTAAATCAATTAAAAATTTATATCCAGATTTTGAAGATTGATTTTTTTTTTCTTTTGTAAAAGTTTAAACAATTAATCAATACCTTTAAGTTTAAATCAAAGTCCTTATTATTTATTTATTTATAATAAAGTAAAGTAAAGTAGATTGATTTTACTTTTATTTTTTAGTTATAATAGAAAATAATAATTTTATTAGCCAAATTGAATATTAAAACTATATAAATAAATAATTAATGAATATTAATTATAATCTTTAAAATTAATTGTATTTAAATAAATAACAAATAACTAACTAACATCAAAGAAAAGTGAGCATATTTTTTTTTTTTTTTTTTAAAAATAAAAGAGTGAGCAATTTTAAAAAAAGTATAAAAAGAATGAAAAAACTACTTTTTATTTTATTCTTTTATTTTATTTATTTATTTATTATCAATGTTTAATACTTCACCAGAAACACCTGTAGATCCACAGCTCAGGGTAACTTGCTAATTGATTACTAATCAATTACTAATCAAATTAAAAAAAAAAAAGGAGTAGAGTCCGATTTCAATTTTTTTGTTCTCCTTCTTTTCTCTCTTTTTTTTTTTTAAAATAATTTCCCAATTATAAATTAATAATAACATTCAAAAATGGTTAAAGCTGGTATGTAATTGAGATCATTGATCATTAAATGAGAGTCTTATTTACAATTGAATTTTTACTAACAAAATTTTTTTTTTTATATAGTTGCTGTCTTACGTGGTGATGCTGGTGTTTCTGGTATCGTTCATTTTGAACAAAATTCTGAATCTGAACCAACTACTATTACTTATGAAATCACTGGTAATGATGCTAATGCTGAAAGAGGTTTCCATATTCATGAATTTGGTGACAATACTAATGGTTGTACCTCTGCTGGCCCTCATTTCAACCCATTTGCTAAAACCCATGGTGCCCCAACTGATGAAGTTAGACATGTTGGTGATTTAGGTAACATTAAAACTGATGCTTCAGGTATCGCTAAAGGTTCAATCTCTGACAATTTAGTCAAATTAATAGGTCCAACTTCCATTCTTGGTAGAACTGTCGTTGTTCACGCTGGTACTGATGATTTAGGTAAAGGTGGTCATGCTGATTCTTTAAAAACTGGTAATGCTGGTGGTAGACCAGCTTGTGGTGTTATTGGTTTTGAAGCTTAAAAAAAAAATTTCTTTTTTTTTATGTTTTATATCCTAATATATTCTTTTTATATTTTATATCTTATTCATATCTTATTTTGTAAAGTTTTTTTTCTCTTTTTCTTTTGGAGTGTTATTCTACAAAAATCTTAATTGTAATTAAAGATTAATGTATAAATAATAAAGACTAAAAATAACAATAATAATATTAATAAATTAAAAAAAAAGAATTGATCTATTATAAAAATATACACTTTAAATAAATTAATTAATTAATTAAAAATATATAAAAAAAAAAAAAATGATATAAACTACAAATTATTATTATTAAAAATAGAAAAAAATTATTAAAAGTTTTTTTTTTTTTTTTTTTAAAAATCAGTCTTTTCATTTGAATTAAAATCACCATCTAAAACTTTATTTAAAATACCAGCACTTGCAGCAACTAAACCTAAGAAAGGTTTTGATGGATCTAAAACTTTTGATAAATATTCTGGATGATATTGTGTACCAACAAAATATGGATGATTATCTAATTCAAAAATTTCCATTCTTTGATTTGTTTCATCTTTACCAATAAATTTTAAACCATTTGATTCAATTTTTGAAATTAATTTTGGATTAATTTCATATCTATGTCTATGTCTTTCTTTAATAATTTCTTCATTATTATATAATTTTTTTAAAATTGATTCATTATTTTGAAAAATTGTTGATCTTAAACCTAATCTCATTGTACCACCTAATTTATTTTTATCAATTTCTGGCATATAAACAACTGTTGCTTCTTCATCTGATAATTCAGAATTAAATTCTTGTGAACCTGAATGTTTAATACCAATAACATTACGAACAAATTCAATTGTAGCAATTTGAAATCCTAAACAAATACCTAAAAATGGTATATTATTCTCTCTTGCCCATTTAGAAGCTGCCATCATACCTTCTGTACCTCTTTCACCAAATCCACCTGGAACTAAAATACCATCAGCACAACATAATGAATGCCATGCTTTATGAAATTTAACTTTATCAGTTTCATTTGATTCAATTTCTAAATCTGATGCTTCAATCCAAATAATTTCTAAACGACGATTAATTTTCATTGTTGAATGTTCTAAACTTTTAACAACTGATGTATAAGAATCTTTTAAAGTTGTATATTTACCAACTAATGCAATTTTAATAATTTCAAAAGATTTATCATATGAATTTGTTAATAATTTCCATCTAATTAATAAATCTTTACCATTTTCAATTTCAACTTCATTTGATTTAATATTAAATAATTTTAATCGATCATTTAAAAATTTAACCATTTTTTGTTCTAATAATAATAATGGAACATGATAAGTTGAATTTAAATCATGAACAGCAATAACTTGATTTGGTCCAACATGACAAAACATTGAAATTTTATCAATAGTTGGTTTTTCTAATTTTTCTGAACATCTACAAGCAATAACATCTGGTGTTAAACCTAAAGATCTTAAATCTTTAATAGCTGCTTGAGTTGGTTTAGTCTTTTGTTCTCCATGAATAACTGGAATTAAAGAAACATGAATTAAAGCAAAATTTTCATAACCAACTCTAAATTGAAATTGTCTTAAAGCTTCAACAAATGGAGCACTTTCAATATCACCAACAGTACCACCTAATTCAACAATACAAACATCTGGTTCTAAACCTGATTCATCAACAGGAATTTTAGAAACTCTTTCTAACCAATCTTGAATAGCATTTGTAACATGAGGAACAACTTGAACAGTTTTACCTAAATAATCACCTCTTCTTTCTCTTTCAATAACTTGAGAATAAATTTTACCAGTAGTAATATTATGATCTTTTGTTAAAGTAATATTTAAATATCTTTCATAATTACCTAAATCTAAATCAGCTTCACCACCATCATTTAAAACAAAAACTTCACCATGTTCTAAAGGAGACATGGTACCAGCATCAATGTTCATATAAGGATCGATTTTAATAGAAGTAACTCTAAGACCTAAAGTTTTTAATAATAAACCTGTTGATGAGGCTAAAACACCTTTACCAATACCACTAATAACACCTATTTTTTTTTTTACATATGATATATAGTTAGTAAAACAATAATATTTTTTAAACAATTTTTTAAACTTTAAATTTAATTAAATTAGAACACATTTATATCTATATCTATATCATTAAAAAAAAAAAAAGAATATATTTAAAATATAACTAATTTTTTTTTTTTTTAATAATATATATTTAATTTAAAAAAATTTTTTTTTTTTTTTTTGGCCCTAATTAAATCTTCTTTAAACAAAATAATATAAAAACTTAAAAATAACTTACCACCAGAAACGACAACGTATTTCATTTTTTTTTTAAATTAATTGAGAGATTAGTTTTGAAAAAGAAAAAGAAAAAGAAAAAGAAAAAGAAGAATTATAACTTTTTTATTAAAAAGATGCCCCCAAGAATAATTGAATTAACTTGACGGGAAGAATTTAAAATTTAAAAGAGAAAAGAAATTTTTTTTTACATTTAAAAATTTTTATTTAGAAAAAAAAAAAAAAAAAAAAAAAAATAAATAAAAAATAAAAATAAAAAAAAAAAATAAGTCACGTGATTTATTTTTTTAGAATTTTTTTACCCTGTAATAAATCACGTGATTTTATTATTATTATTATTATTCACCATAACAATTTATACAATTTTAATACCAACAATTTTATTATACTCATCTGTCATTAACTGTGCTCTCCCTCTCTTTACTAACACTTTTAAAGCTCTTTCCAAAACTATTGGGTGAATTCCATGAAATTCATAACCTTTTGAACCATCTCCATTTGATATTTCATAAATTGTTAAAACATTACCAAGTGAACCTGTAGATTCACACCATTGAAGAATCATTGAAGCCCAATCTTCAGGTCTATACCAATTGATGAATATTCTTGAATTATCTTGTAAATTTTTATTATAATTATTTGATTGATAATAGAATGCGTCATTAGTTAATGTCATTTCTTTAAATATTTCATTAATTGTAACCATATCTAATTTTCTATTAATCTTATCATTTTTAAAAATCCCTGTAGTAGTTAAAGTATTTTCTTCTTCTTCTTTTTCTTTTTCTTTTTCTTCTTCATCATCATCATTATAGTCTAATACATCTCCTTTAGATAATACTTGACCTCTATTATTCATTAACCAAATTCTATTATCTTTACAATATTGTAGTATTATCTGTGTCCAATTCTCTACTTGAGCTTTCCAAGTCTGTTCATTGGGCTGACGTGTGAAGAATGGTGGGAAATTATAGATACTAGGTAGTTCTGATGGCATTTTTAAAATTGATGATGATGATGTTATTATTTTTTAATAATTTTAATTGTTAAATGAAAAGATTAAAAAAATTTTTTTTTTTTTTTTTTAATATTATATATATTATTATATTATATTTTTTTTTTTAACACGTAAAATAATAATAAAGGAAAAATTAAATAGTAAACAATAATAAAATTAAATAGAATCCAGAAAAAAAAAATAAATAAAGATCAATGTCTAAAGAGATAAGGAAAAGTCTGTTAAATCTATTGAAAGATACATCACTTCTTGATGAAGTAGATTTAATTAATTCTAAACCAATTCTTCAACCAATACAAATCATTAAAGAAAATAATTTAGATAATGAATATCTTAATGTTAAATTATATGATAAATTAGTTGATCAATTAGAAAAGATGATGGTTTATCAATATGGTATTAAATTCAATCCTAATAATAGTGAAGATATTATGAGATTAGAAGAAATAAAAAAAGGTTTAAATGATAAAATAATAAATCAATATTTAAATATTAATAATAATAATAATGAAGATTTTGAAGATCAAATAATTCAATATTTACAAGAAATGCAATATGTTAAACAATTAATAATAAAAACATCTTTAATAACATATCCTATATTAAAATCTGTTCATCAAGTTGAAAATATAACAAGTATTGAAGTTAATTTAGTTAATGAATTAAAAAAGAGAGATAAATTAAATAAAGAATTAATAATTAAAAATTTAGAAAATAATTTAAGAAATAATAGAATAATTTTAAGTAATTTAAAATTAGATAAGATTAAAAAATTTAATATAATTAAAGAAATTATTAAAAAAATTGATGAATTAGAAAAAGAAATTAATAATAATAATAATAATAAAGATAAAAAAAATATTAATATTGAGAATAAAATTGATAATAATTTAAAACAAACTTATTTTAAATATAAAAATATGAATGAAGATTTAATTGAAAAAATTCAAGCTTTAATTGTTGAATATGGATTAAATTGGTCTGATGATGAAAGAGTTAAAAAAATTATAATGTATTGTTGTGATATTGAAAATAATAATAATAATAATAATAATAATAATAATGAAAATTAAAAAAATTAATTATTTTATGCATTGAAAAAAAAATTTATTATTGTATAAAGAAGAATGAGGGTTCTATTTTATGCATTAATTATTAACTATATACATGTAAAAACTATGTTTAATTAAAATTTTTTAAATTTTATTTAAATTAAATAATCTTTTACTTATAACATTCCAATTTAAAGAATCAAAAACTTTACCAACAAATTCTTTTCTATTACCAATACCATAATCAATAATATAAGCATGATCCCAAAGATTTATAGCAATTAATGGAATTGTCCAATCTTTTTCTTGATTTAATAATTGATTTTTTAATTTTTCATGTAATGAAATATCATTTATATTAATTGGACCATTTAAATCAATTGATAAATTATTTAAATAATTATATGGAGTACCAGAATTATTTAAAGTAATAATTTCTAAATTTTTTGTAGATCTTTCAACTAAAAAAATCCAACCTTGACCAATTAAATTATCACTTTTTAAAATAATTTCATTACGTAAATTTTCAATAGAACCAAAATTTAATAAAATTTTATTTAATAAATTTCTTGATGGATTTGATGATTTATTTAAATTTAATAATGAAAATTGTTCAAAAAATAAATGATTATTATGAGCTTGAGAAGCAAGATTAAATATTCTTTGAGAACCTGAAACACCAGCACAAGAGATGGTGATTGCCAAAGGATGTCTTGATTCTTGTTCAGTACCAGCTGTTAAAGTTGAAAGTCTTGTTGTTAAATAGGTTTGTTGTTCTAACCAACTTTGATTATAACCTTCTTTTGAATATAAACCATCTATACCATCTCTAGCAAAGATTAGGTGTTCTGGAAGAGTAGGAACGGTATGAATGGATCTAGTAGTATTTAATCTTGCAGACTGTATTAAACGTGATCTCAACATTATTTATTATAAAATCTTTAAATTTTATTTTTTTTTTGTTTTATTTATTTAATACTATTTATTTATTTATTTATTTATTTATATATATTTTTTCGACAATTTTTTTTTTCTTACCTTTTTTTTTTAATTAAAAAAAAAACTCACGTGAAAATTTAGGGCAGAGTTTAGGGCTCAAACACTCACACCTGGACACCAACATTTTGGATTACCCCCACACCGATTGATTAATTGCCCACCCCCACAATTTTTTAAAAATTTAAATTTAAATTTAAATTTAAATTTAAATTCGGAAAAATTCTTTTTTAAAAAAATTTCTCCGGTAAAAAATCTCCCGAAAATTTCGTCCAATTTTTCCAATTTTTCCATTTTATTTTATTTTATTTTATTATTATTATTATTATTATTATTGAAAGTTTTTTAGATTCTTTTTCTTTTAATTTTTTTTTAATATTAATTATAATTTAAATTAGATTATTAGAATAACCAGTTGGAATTAAAAAAAAAAAAAAAA
>JAJMKZ010000487.1:0-16691 GCA_030564005.1 Ruyongia tratensis | reverse complement strand
AAGTAATCTCTATTTATTGTTGTTAAACCTAATTGTGGTTTATTTTCAACAGATTTAGCTTTATTTGCATATTCTAAAGTACTTAAAGTTTCATCATAATTAATTTTAGCAGGTGATATTGTTGCTATTAAACAAGTTTTAGTTTGACCACCTAATGAATCTTGTAATAATCTTGTTAATTTTGATTCTCTATAAGGTATATGTTGTTGTTGTTTATTTTTTTCAACTAAAAGATTTATAACTCTACCTAATGTAAGAAGAGATTGATTAATTGAACCAGCTTCTTTTGCTCTTTGATTAATAGCACCTGATCTATTAATATTTTCTGAACCTGCTAAATCAACTAAATTCATTTTTGATATTCTAAATAATTCACCATTACTTTCTTTTTTGAAAAGATTTAAAGTAAAAATAGTATGGGACCTACTTGAAGTATCATTCATTTTAGTTGAAGCTACTTGTCTTAATTTCAAACCTTTTTGTAATATTTTAATTCCATGTAAAGCATTTTGAAGAATAGTTTCTTGTAAATTTTGAATATAAATTGCTGATTTATTATTATTTATAATTGATGATGATGAAGGAGAAGAAGATTTTGGATTATCAAATATTTTTAATTTTTTATGTAAATCATTACCTAATAAATCTTTCAATTCTTCATTATAAAGTTCAATAAATGAACATTTAACGATATAATCACTAGAAGATTCTGAAGTTTGATTATCAAGAACTTGAAATAATTTCATTAAAATTCTAGGTATAATACCAGCTTTTTCATTATTTAATTGACCATTTTTATCTAAAGAATCATCACCAGTCATTGTATAAGTTTTACCAGTTGAAGTCATACCATAAACAAGCATTGTACAATTATAACCTTTTAAAAATTCATTAAAGAAAGGTTCTGCAACATTTTTAAATATTGATTCTTGATCAGTTAAAGGACCAAATACTTTATCGAATACATATTCTTTTGAGTTTAATTGTGTTGAGACTGAATCCATATCCAAATCATTTGTTGTACTCTTTCTATCATTGCTATCTATATTAATATTGTTATTTAAGATAACTGAATCACCCAACTCATCTTTGACTTTAACAATGACAGCGCTTTTTGCTTTGACTTCTTTGCTGTTTCTCTCTCTGCACCGCACAACTACCTGTATGTTTTCAAGTAAAGAGCCTTGATTGTCATTCATGATACTCTATAGTTATTGGATCTTTAAGAGAAAAGTTGATGTTGATGTTTTTGTTTTCTTGTTTTTGTTTTTGTTTTTATTTTTTTTTTTATTTATTTAAAGTTTTTTTTTTGGTTGCTATGGTGATAACAGTAGTAAATTTTGAAATTTGGTGTTAATAAGGTGTATACAGTTCAGATATTGTATTAGTATATTATGTAGATTATTAGGAGTATATTCATCAAATAAAGAAGATAATTGAATGATTCAATTAGGAATTACAGCTTAATTTAATTTAATTTAATTTAATTTAATTTAACCCAATATTTCTTTCCTCGGAAATGATTTTTGATGGTCGGAACTCAATTTACATATATAAAATTTAATTAGAAGAAATTATCAGTATTAAAGATATTATATATTAGAAATATCATAGCTAAAAATGTCAGACTTTGATGGGTTTACACCAATTGAAGCAATCTTCTATACAGTTTTCCATCCAACTGAAGGTACAAAAGTATCACAACAAGTTCCATTAAATTCAATAGCTTTAACAAACCCAGAAATTGAAGATAGAGAACCAATTTTTGATTTTGATTTAATTAAAAATTATTTAATTCCAAAACCTCAACTATGTAATAGATTAATTACTTTAAAAGTTGGTCCATATAGAGTTTTAGGTTATCCAATAACAATTGTTGCACCATATTATGCAAGAAATTCATTTAGTTTTAATTTTTGTTTTGTATTTAAATATAATAGTGATACAACACCTTATGAACCAAGTATTAAAAGATTAGGCAAAATGTTTAAAAATTTAGAAGAACAATATCAAATTTTATCAAAACATGAAAAGATTAAAGAATATTTTAAACCAAATTTAACAGATAATGATTTAAATGATGAAGAAAGAAAAAAGTATTTAAATATAATTGAAAGTTTAAATTCTTCATCAATTGAAATTGATCAAAGTACTCCAGTTGGTATTTCAAGTAAACAAAATTTTTCAATGAAATTAGATTCAATTGAAAGTTTAATTCAACAAATTTATCAAGATGTTAATAATTATTCTGAATGTTTAATTCCAATTGATTCAGGTAATTCTGTTGATATTAAATTATTCCCATTATTACCTCCACCATCAAAATTAAATCCCGAAGATGTTGTTATTTCAACTGTTAAATTAGAAAATTTGATAGATGTTAATTGGGATCCAACAATGCTTAAAATTATTCCTTTCATTAATGGTATACATTCAATAAAAAGAATTAGTATTTTATGTGATTCAGATTATTCAATTGTTAAACAATGTATTCAACATTTATTATATTATAAATGTATTATAATTATGGATATATTTCAATTTCAAAATATTTATTCATCAACTTCATCAATCGATTTATTTTTAAAAGATAATCATATGGCAAGTGAATGTCAAAATTATGTTGTTTCAAAATCTGTATTTAATAATTTACCATTTGAAAATTTAAGATTTAATAATAATAATAATAATAATAATAATAATTTTAATCCAATAAATACTTATACATCAAATAATAACAGTTCTGAATTATTAAATAAAAGTAATACAAATTCAACATCATATATTTCATTAACAAAATTATATAAAAAGGAATTAATTATATTACCATCAAAGGCTAAATTATTCTTTCTTTATAGATCATTTCATCAAGGACAAAGTGTTAAACAATGGTATAAAGAACATTTAGAACAATTAAAGAATATTGATGTTAGAAGATTTATATCATTTGGAGTCATGAGAGGATTAATTTATAGAGTTCAATCATATCCAATTGTTGATTCAAATTTATTGTTGGAATTATCTAATAGATTAACAATTGATGAACAAATATTAAGTGATAATGAAGAAGAAGAAGAACAACAACAACAAAAACAAGATATAGATTGTAATAGCTCAATTGCTGGATCAAAGAGAGATGATAGTTTAAAAAGTTCAAGTAAATTTTTTGATGATTTAAATAGTAATTCACAAGCTGGTAGTTCAAAATTTACTGTTAGATCATATAGACCTAATATTTCTAGAGGTACATCTACAGAGAATTCAGATTTAAAGAGAAATAATAAGAGAGATGGCCAGATCATGAGGATATTGATAAAGGACCTACAGCAGGTGAAGAGTTTTGATGCTATTTGTACACATTTAAGCATGGATCGGAAGACAGTTGAGGCACATATAAGAAGAATAGGTAATTTTCACGTGGTTAATAGTTAGTGATATATAAGTGATTCAAATACAAAAACCAAAATTGGATATTACACTACACTGAAGCCACCAACAACTTCACCAACACCACCTGCATCACCAGCTCAATCCGACTAAATTTTTTTTTTTTTGGAAGTTTCTCGAAAATTTTTCATGACGAATTTAATTTTTTTTTTTTTTCTATATAAAAATCGTCCATTTCCTTAATTTTTCCCCATAACCTTAAACAAGATATTTTCAATTAACCAACATAAATTAATCAAAAATGTTAAGATACTCTCGTCAATCTGCTTGTAGATCTGCCAAACAATTCATCAGAAACTACTCACACAAAGAATTGAAGTTCGGCGTTGAAGGTCGTGCTGCTCTTTTAAAAGGTGTTGAAACTTTAGCTGATGCTGTATCTGTTACTTTAGGTCCAAAAGGTAGAAATGTTTTAATTGAACAAGATTTTGGTTCTCCAAAGATCACTAAGGATGGTGTCACTGTTGCTAGATCAATCACTTTAAAGGATAAGTTTGAAGATTTAGGTGCTAAATTATTACAAGAAGTTGCTTCAAAGACTAATGAATCTGCTGGTGATGGTACAACTTCTGCAACCGTTTTAGGTAGAGCTATCTTTACTGAATCTGTTAAAAATGTTGCTGCTGGTTGTAACCCAATGGATTTAAGAAGAGGTACTCAAGCTGCTGTTGAAGCTGTTGTTGAATTTTTACAAAAGAATAAAAAAGAAGTTACAACTTCTGCTGAAATTGCTCAAGTTGCCACAATCTCTGCTAATGGTGATGCTCATATTGGTAAGTTATTAGCTTCTGCAATGGAAAAAGTTGGTAAAGAAGGTGTTATTACCGTTAGAGAAGGTAAAACTTTAGAAGATGAGTTAGAAGTTACTGAAGGTATGAAATTTGATAGAGGTTATATCTCTCCTTATTTTGTTACAAATACTAAAACTGGTAAAGCTGAATTACAACATCCATTAGTTTTATTATCTGAACAAAAAATTAGTGCTATGCAAGATATTGTTCCATCTTTAGAAATTGCAATGAAATCAAGAAGACCTCTATTAATCATTGCTGAAGATATTGATGGTGAAGCTTTAGGTTGTTGTATTTTAAATAAATTACGTGGTCAAGTTGAAGTTTGTGCTGTTAAAGCTCCAGGTTTTGGTGATAATAGAAAGAATACTTTAGGTGATATTGCTACTTTAACTGGTGGTACTGTATTTACTGAAGAATTAGATTTAAAACCTGAAAATGCAACTCCAGAATTATTAGGTTCTGCTGGTTCAATTACAATTTCAAAAGAAGATACAGTTGTTTTAAATGGTGAAGGTTCAAAAGATAGAATTCAACAAAGAATTGATCAAATTAAACAATCAATTAATGATTTACAAACTTCAAGTTATGAAAAGGAAAAACATCAAGAAAGATTAGCTAAATTAAGTGGAGGTGTTGCCGTCATTAGAGTTGGTGGTGCTAGTGAAGTTGAAGTTGGTGAAAAGAAAGATAGATATGATGATGCTTTAAATGCTACTAGAGCTGCTGTTGAAGAAGGTATTTTACCAGGTGGTGGTACTGCTTTAATCAAAGCCGGTCGTGTTTTAGCTAACATTAAAACTGAAAACTTTGATCAAAAATTAGGTGTTGATATTATTAGAAAAGCTATTACAAGACCAGCTAAAAAAATTGTAGAAAATGCAGGTGCTGAAGGTTCAGTTATTGTTGGTAAGATTGGTGATGAATTTGGTGAAGATTTTAACAAAGGTTATGATTCAAGTAAAGGTGAATTCACAGACATGATTGCTGCTGGTATTATTGATCCTTTCAAGGTTGTTAGAACTGGTTTAGTTGATGCTGCTGGTGTTGCATCATTATTAGCTACAACTGAGGTTGCCATTGTTAACGTTCCAGATCCAAAACCTGCTGCTGCTGGTGTCCCAGGTGGTATGCCAGGTATGGGTGGATTCTAAGTTTAACTTTTCAATCTTTTAGACATTCAATATCAATGAAATATGTTTTTTATTAATATGTGGGTACACTAATTAGATAGTTTGAGAACACAACAAACAAATTTACTATAATGAATTGAATTAATTAATGAAATAACTCCTCTCTGTACATATAAGACTAATTTTTTTTTTGATTCTCAATTGGAAGTTTTTTGGAATTGCAAAGACCCAAAACACAATAATGACAAATGACATTGATATTAAATTGTATATAATAATGTTTTATTATTCATAATTTAATTCAAATAAAAGTTTTTTTACTCTTTAAATTAAAATTATTTGTAGTTGAAAAATAAGACGCGAAGAAAAAAAAAAAAAAAAAAAAAAACACCAAAAATTAAGTATAATTAAATTTAAAAAGCAACAAACAAAGAAATCATGTCAGTTGATACTGAAAATAATAACGCTACAAACAACGATGTCTCCAAACTACACTATCAAGACATAGAAAGAGCTATACTCCAAATCCTTATGTCTGAAGGTATGGTTTTAGAAGAACCATTAGAAGTTATTCATGAAAAGTTAATAAGAGATGAAGAATTAAGAAATGAAGAAGAAATTGAACAAATGCTTAAAGAAAGAGATTTAACCAAATCTATTGCTTTAATAAATAAAAAGATTCATCCATTAGGATATGAAGTTATTAAAGTTCTGGATCATGATACAAACTCAAATTATTATGTTTATATAAATATTTTAGCAGATGAAGCTTCAAAACATTCTAAAAAGTTTACGCCTAATGAAATTGATGTTATTAAAAAAGTTATTGAAGCTATTATAATAGATGATACTCATGGTGAAGAAAATCTTTGTATTTCATATAATGAATTTCAAAAAATTGTTCAAATAAATTTAGGTTCAACTTATAATGTTACATTACAAGAATCATTTATGAAAAAAGTTACAGATGAAGGATGGTTAACAACTATTAAAAAACATAATACTTTATTATATCAATTATCTATAAGATCTTTTGCTGAATTGAAAGAAATGCTTATTGAAAAATATGGCCTTAAAAAAGATGGTGGTTATATACCAAGTTGTTTAGGTTGTAATGAAGTTATAATTAATGGCACAACAGGTATAAGATGTATTACTGAAGATTGTTTTATTAGATTTCATAAACAATGTCAACATAGTTATAAGATTGCTCATAATATAGAAGAATGTCCGAATTGTAAAATTAATTGGAATGAAGATAGTTTTACACCAATTGGTATTTTAACATATAGAAATTAAAGTATTTAGCTTGCTTTTTTTTTTTTTTTATTGTTATTTAATATATATAAATATAATTTATAATCCTTCTTCAATAAATTCTGCTTCAATTTCATCAATTAAATCCCAAACTATATCATCAGCAATCTTATCATTATAAATTTCATAAAGAAATTTAGTATCATTATCTAAATCTTTTGGTTTTGATTTAAAATTTGGTCCTGGATTAATTTCTGCAATACCACCATTAAAAACACTAATCATTGGATAATAACCTAAAGAACCATTATTATTTAATTTATTACTTAATATATTATTTTTTTGTTCTGAATATGGAGGTAAAAAGCAATATAAATTTTGGAAAGCAATACCCATATTAATACCATTTTTAAAAACTGTTATTTTTGAATCTTTTATTGAATCTGGTTTAAATGGATTTAAATCAGGTACAGCTCTTTCACCAAAAACTGTTATTGGATTTAATAGATGTTCCATTTTCTTTGTTTGCATATAATCAAATTTTTCAAAATATAATTTATTTTTATACCTTATAGCAATTTGATCTCTTATTATATCTTGAAAATTTTCACATTTATCTAATTCAACTAATAAACCAATAACATCACCAGTTTTAAATCCATCCTTCATGAAATTTGAAGGTCTTGAGAGATGTAGTTTTGAACCTGTTTTATCACGTAATCCATAACCATAAGCATCAAAACCAACAGGTGCTTCTAAAGAAGCTTCTCTTCTACCTATACCAATTCTAACATGACTTTGATTATCAGATTTTATAATATTAAATTCAAAATAATATTTACCATGAGTCATTGGATAATTAGTTCTTCCACTTAACCAACCTTTATCAGTTGTAATGGATTTAAAATCTGATGATATTAAAGTATTTGAAGATCTATCAATTGGATTTATAGATATTTGATATGGTGGATAATCTGTTGTACTAAATTTTATAATTGATAATAAAGGATTTGGTTTACATGGCACATATTGATAACCTCTTCTTGTATTATAAGGTATTTCATCAGTAGAATTGAAATCTATATTTGATTGAGTATCAACTTTTTGAAGAGAGAATGAATCATCACCATTAAAATCGTATTGCTTTTTATATGATATTATAGGTTTAAACTTATTTTGAAAGATCTTTATTTCACGTTCTTGTAGTTCAATTGTTGCAGATCTTGTGTTGTACTTATGAACAGAGCTGCTGCTGCTGTCTGTATGTTCTTCCAAAGAGTGTCTTTTCTGAGGTATTATAGGATCCATTGTTGAATGATTTGTATTTGTATTAGTTTGTTTGTATGATTAAATTTAGTTGTTAATTTTTTTTTACGTTCATAAAATTTTGTAAGGGCGACATAACCAAAAAAAACTTTCAAAATTTGATAATTAATGAATGTAATAATAATTCTTTGAGAAGGTGTTGATACCTCCACTCTACACAGTCTACATATACAATCGCATTATCAATTCAGTGTGTAGGTGCACTGTTTTTTGCTTTTTGTTTTTTTTTTTGTGTGTGGTCGCTATTGCTGCTCCAGTTTAAAGTGTTAATGAATTCCCCCAGTGGACAAAATCATTATTCATTGATCAAAACATATATAAAAGTAGTGAGGTTTTACCTTTCTCAGTTTAATATACACCCTTTGTGATGGTCTTATATTCCATAACAATATAACTAAATTATCCAATATGACTGGCACCGAAGCTTATGAATACAGAAAGAACTGTCGTAATGAAGTTCAAACAACTCACACTTCAGGTGCCTGCCCAGGTTTTATTCAAGCCAATCTGTTAGTATTACCAAGCAAACATGCTCAAGACTTCAAAGATCTTTGTTACAGAAATACAACCCCTTGTCCTTTATTAGGTACTACTTTAATTGGTGATCCAACACAATTAGAAAAAGATGATAAAATATTTAAATATGAATTTGATATTTCAACTGATTTCCCTCTTTATAACGTTTATGAAAATGGTAAATTGATTGGTTCTCAAACTAGTATTAAAGATTTATTTACTGAAGATCATGTTGGTTTCTTAATTGGTTGTTCATACTCTTTTGAAAATGCTTTAGCTAAAAATGGGTTACCAGCAAAACAAAATGTTTTAAAGACTAATGTTCCAATGTATGATACAACAAAATATATGGATCCAGCTGGTATCTTTAAAGATATTTGTTATGTTGTTAGTATGAGACCATATAAAAAAGCTGATTTAGAAAAAGTTCGTGATATAACAAGAGAATTTAGAAAGACACATGGTGAACCAATTGCTTGGGGTGAAGAAGGTATTAAACAATTAGGTATTAAAGATATTACAAAGCCTGAATATGGTGATTATGTTCCAATTGATGATGATGAAATTCCAGTCTTTTGGGCTTGTGGTGTTACACCTCAAATAGCTGCTAAAAAAGTTGGTGAACAAATTGAAGGTAAAGTAATGGCTCATACTCCTGGTCATATGATTATCTTAGATGTTTTAGATGACGAAATCCCATATCTTTAACGCTATTTTTGAAATATGGCATTGTAATCGATATATGACTCTAATAGAATATATGTGATAATGTTGATAATATGTAATCAACAAATTTAGATTTTAATATCATATCTACCTTCAATAATTGGGTATAAAATAACCAAGAAAGCCTTTAGCTGAACCAATCCAACAAACAACAGCACAAATAGTACAAGCAACAGGAGTATAAAAAGCACTAAAATAATTTTGTAGTACATGAAATATGTGAAGTCCAAATCGTGCAGGACCTAATAATGGAGATGTAGCAAATACTGAAAAGGCAAAGACTAAAATAATAACAACAATTACAATTGTATGAATGAAATCAGTAATAAAAGTAGCTTTAATACCACCACAAATAGTATAAGCAATAACACCGATTGGTAATAAAATGATAGCAGCATAAGTATTCATACCAGTTAAATAAGAGACAGTTGCAGAACCACCAGTTAATAACATAGCAGTGACTAAGATATTTGTAGCTAAAGCATAATATAAATAAACCTAATGAGCAACTTTACCATATCTAACTCTAACCAATTCTAAATAAGTCTGGACACCAGCATTAGTGAATTCATTCTCAGATCTTTCAAATATTTTTTAGCACTATACCCTTTTCAAATACCTGTTCAAATACTGAGGAGGTATTTATGCTGAAAAGGTAAATGTTGATAACAACAACAATACTATATAACAAATATAAATGCAAATCAAATAATAGTTTTTTGGAAAAAAAAAAAAAGTAGATGTACATCCTTACACCTCAAGGAAAATATATACCAGATCAGATGAAAATGGCAAGCTTGTGAAAGTAAACTATTAATAATACGTAAAGGATTAATAGATTGGTAGAATAGAAACGTTGTAACCAAGATATAAACCACCAAATATACCCAGTTTTATAAGTTTGGGTTGTTGATTGAAGTAGATTGACCTCTTCTTATTGAAAAAATAACAACACATCAAATCATATTTAATTTTATATCTTTCAACTCAATTGTAACAGATATAGCAGCATGTCCAATTACAATAATAATCGTACTGATGACCTAGATATAGATACAGACAATATTTCCCCCAAAAATGTTGGTGATACATCCTCATTATTACAATCAAATAGTTGTAATATACCTTTATCAGCAACTCAATCAAATACAAATTTTTCAATAGATCTAGAGGATCTACCACAAGGTCGTCATCTTGGTCTGTTTTCAACCATAATACTGTTTGTCAGTAGAATAATAGGATCAGGGATTTGGGCTGTACCTTCTGGTGTCTTTATAGGTGTTGGTGGTCATCCATTCTTATTCTTATTTTGTTGGATAATTGCAGGTATTGTGGCTTTTGCAGGTTTATTTGTTTATTTAGAAATGGGTTCAATATTACCAAGATCTGGTGGTACAAAGATCTTTCTGGAATTCATCTTTCCAAGACCTCAACTATTAATATCAGTATTATTCTCAATTTATTCGGTAATCTTTGGTATTGCCCTATCAAATTCAATTATTTTTGGTAAATATTTATTATATTCTTTAGGTTATGATTCAAAATATATTGAAATTTCCAAAACTTCAAACTATATTGGAGTTGGTTTAGTATTATTTACAACTATATTTCATGGTATTTCAACAAAACATGGTATATTTGTTCAAAATTTATTAGGTTTTTTAAAATTATCTTTAATATTTATTATGATTTCGACAAGTATTTATATAATTTGTTTCCCAACTTCAATAACAAAAATTGAAAATCAATTACCTTTAACTTTTGATTCTTTCTTCATTTTCCAAGACAAATCTCAATTATCAGTTTCTTCAATATCTGCAAGTTTATTACAATGTTTCTTCACTTACTCAGGTTGGAATACTGTTCATACTGTGACATCAGAAATTAAAGATCCTTTAAAAACAATGAAATTAGCTGGTTCTATATCATTGGTTATTACTTGTGTTACTTATATCTTAATCAATATTTCTTATTTAATAGTTATCCCACATAAAGATATAATGACTTCAACAGGTCCTTTAATTGGTTCTTTATTATTTGAAAGAGTATTTGGTTATAGAATAGGGAGACAATTTGTTACAAGTTCTATTACTTTAAGTGCTGCTTCAAATGTATTTGTTGTTATTTATTCATTTTCAAGATTAAATCAAGAGATTTTTAGAGAAGGTTTCTTACCATATAGTCATATTTTAGCATCAAATTTTAAATCAACAAACACACCTCTATTTTCATTATTAATTTGTGCTGTTTTAACTATTTTTTGGTTATTACTTTTACCTTCTTCAGGAAACTCTTATAACTATATTGTTTCTTTAGAAAGTTATCCAAACCAACTCTTTATTTTATTAGTTTGTTTAGGAATCTTTATAATTAGAAAGAGGTATCCAAATAAAAAGGCTGCAATTAGAGCAAGTTTAGTTGGAACAAGTTTTATAATTCTTATTTCAACTTTCTTAATTTTTGGACCATTTATTGGTAGGAAGAATGATTCAACAAAAATTAAAAATTTACCACCTTATTATATAATGTCACTATTTATTCTATTCTGTTGCTTTTTATTTTGGTTAATTAAATTTAGAATTGCTCCATATTTGGGTAACTATGATATTATAATTGAAGATAAAAAATTAGATGATGGTTTAGTTGTTAAAAATTTTATTAAAGTTTACAAAGCATAATCTAGTTTAGCTGATCTTTTATAGAAAACAGACTTAATTGTATAACATATTATATACTAAATAATAGAGACATATTTAATGACCACACTCAAAGCTAATTATACTTGATAAAAAGCAAAAATTTCGTATAATATAATATAAATAGAAACTGAAGTTCAACAAAATTGAATTTCGAATAATAATAAAAAAAAAAAATTAAAATAATAATAATGATAATTATAATTATATTTGTGATAAATAGAATAAATTAAATTGAAAATTTGAGTTGATTAATGCAGTTTGAATGTCAATTGATTTGGAAGATTTTAAATTTGAATTAAAAGAAAAAGCGTACCTGACAAAAAATAAAATAAAATGACAAAATAAAAAGTTAATTTTGAAAGCTATAATAAACTTATTGATATTGATATAATAAATTAATCATGATTGAGATGGATATGTAGACTGAAAAGGTAAATAAGATTAAATAACAGAAGATAAAATAAATATATGAGGAAAAAGTTTTAAATAATATGCTTTTTTCTCTTTTTGTTGTTGTTCTCTTTAATTTAAATGTGTTTAAATATGCATATTACAAATGAAAATATAGAAAACTTTTGTTGTTGTTTAAAAGATGTTTGCAAGCTTTTCATCTTAGATCCGAAGCACCACTTATAGATCTTCTGAATTGTTCTAATGAAGCATTTGATCTAGTTGAAGATGAACTTGATCTTCTTCTTTGTTTTCTTGCTTGGTTGGGATCAACATAAAATTTACCATGTTTTCTTGCAATAACACCCAATATATCAGTTAATGAAACAACACCGATTAATTTACCTGCTCTACCTTCATGTTCAGGAATTAAAGTACTTGAGATAACTTCCTGTATAGCTGAATTTGAAGATATTGATGAACCTGGTGATGGAGGATTATTAATATTATTTTCTTTATTTATTATAGGTGGACCAGTGGTGGAAGGAGTTGATGATTGTGATGAATTTGTGTAAGGTCTAACAACCCATAATCTATGAGATCTTGTAGCAACTAATTTTGCAATAGTTCTAGCTAAAGAAGAAGTTGGATAAACATGGAAAATTGGGAAAGAATCTTTACCTTCTTCTAAACCTCTTAAGTTTAAAATAACTGAAATGAAATGTAAACAAGATTTTGTTAACAAAAGAGATTGAGAAGATTTAGTAACATGTTTAACATCAGTAACAGAAATATTACCTAAAAGATTCATATGATGATCAATAACAGCAATTGAAGATATTCTTTCAAGATTCATTTTAACTAATGCATTAATCAAAGGTTCATCACCATATATACTAATAACTTTTGGATTACCAATCTTTAAATCAGAAATTGAAGAATTTAAGATTGATTCTAATGAAGGGAATCTTCTTGCATTATCCCAAAAATATTTCATTATTCTTCTTTGAGATAAAATACCTGTAATTTTAGTAGAACTTTCATTAGTAATAGCAATTCTATGAACACCTGAACCTAATATTTCCATTACAGTTGATAAAGTTTCAGATTCTGGTAATTTATAAAATGGGTTTTTTGGATGTAATTGACAAACAAATTTAACAGGAACTTGTTGACCACTTTGAGCTTTTTTAATTAAAGTATCAATTTCTTGTTTTGATTTATAGAATGGGTTATTATTAAAATGTTGTTCGTTTAAATGTAATTTTCCTAAAACCAATAGTAAATAAGCGTTTAAATCGGTATAATCAAAGGTTAAACAATTCATATCATTATCATACTCTTCAACGGGTAAGGAAGTTAAATTATGAGTAGTCAAAACACCAAAAGCTTCTTCAACTGAGATATCACCTTTGATGAAAATCAATTTAGCAGTTTCAATCAAATCACTTAATGGGATATCTTGCCAATTTTGTTGTAAAGAATGAGGATGATGATTATTATTATTATTGTTGGTTGAATTTGTATTTATTGAGGAATTTGAAGACAGTGAAGGGTTTCTTGATAAGTCCATTGAAGGATTTCTTAAAATCTGTTCATTGTTATTAATTGTATTTGTGTTTTGAATATTTGAAGCATCTAATTCAGCATCAATAGAATTTAAATTTGTTGTTGATATAGAACTTGAAGAAGATACATTATCTAAAGGGGGAGGAGTGGACAACATTTCTACAATGGATGCATGTCTTGCACTCTGCTGTTCAGCATGATTGAGACCATGTGTAGGGGTACTGGTTTGTCTGTATGGAGGAGGAGACTGATATTTGGAAGGAGTCTGACTATTAGGCATAACTTTCTCTGTGACGTTAATTCTTTTGGTTTGTGGTTTCTGCTTTTTGGTTTAATAAAATTTAGGGTGACTTTAATTTTTGTTGTTAATTTTTTTTTGTTTTTTTTTTGAATAAAGTCACGTGTTTTTTGGATTTTAGGGCACGTGATTTCTACAGTTGCTGGTGCTGGTGATGTCGTCTATTATATTATGTACTGGTCCCAGAAGATTGACTTCTCAACATCTGTTAGCGATATCTTCTTGACAACAGTCTTGCTTTCACTACCATCTTCACTTGTATCAATATCTAGATAATACAGGTATTCAATATTACCTTGGTTCTTAACAAATTTTAATACTTTATGATAGTTTAAACCAACTTGTTTGATTCCATGTGAGTCGTCACTTAAACAGAATTTACCATTACCATATTTAATATTGGCTTGAACTATATCTGATTTAGGATATGGTGAATTCCAACCTTTCCTGATTGCAGCACTATTTAATTCTAGTAACCCATCATAACTCTTAATTAATTGTAAATTTCTAATTATTAATTCCCAAACATCTGGCCAATCGGTTTCTAAATTAACATCTTTAATTAATTTATTGGTAGTTTCATCAAAATCTTCATCAGGTCTTAAAAATAGTCTAATTAAATCAAAATGTCCAATAACATTTGGTCTTAATTCATTGATAACTTTAAATTGTAATTCAAAATATTGTTTATATAATTCCCTTATTGAATTATTACATGATTCTTTTGCCTTTAGCCATAATTCTCTATTAAAATCGATTGGAATTTCCTTGACATGATGAATTGATCCAACAACCATATCAATTTTAGAATATTGATTTAATAATTTTTTAGAATAAATAATATGTTCTTCATTTAAACCTTCAACTTCAAAACCTACCAAGAATTTAGTTGGAATTGAGCTATCATTATTATATTTATCTTGGATTTGTTTAGCATGTGTATAGTAATGACTGAATTTATTTTGAAGTGTTGTTATACTAATTTTCTGTTCAATCTCTTCAGGATATAAAAACTTGGAATCCAATCTAGGCATATGTTCAGTCATACAAAACGTATCAAACTTCATTTCCAACACCCTATCAATAACCTCTTGCAAAGTGTTTGAAGCATGAGCTACATACTCACCACTATGACTATGATGTGAATGCATTTTTGTTGTTTCTTTAAGTTGAAGTTGTTGATAAAAAGTTATATCATAAAAAAAAAAAAAAAAAAAAATTGCCATTTGTTTCTTCAAAATTATCAAAAAGAATAATTGAAATATCTGGTAACTTTATTGGGTTTAGATCTGAGCTCATTAAGAACTTAGTAAATAATGGTTCCAACGTGAGTATTGTTTTTTATTCTCAAAAAAAATTTGTTATTAAGGACCTAACTAACAATTTTCTATTTGTTATAAACAGTACAACATTTGTTAAATTAACACCAACAACCTCTTTAAAGATAAAAATATATATCAATAGATCATCATTAAGGTCAAATTTACAAAATCAATCTACTCTAACTTCAATTCCATCATTACAAACCAAAAATCATAAAACTTTAATAAATTTAAGATATACACCAAGATTAAGAATTTCAAATTCAATGATCAATGAAATATTAACGTTAATTAAAAATGAGCTTATACAAGTTTTAAAGCTTGAAGAAATGACAAATAATGCAGGTGAAAATTCAATATTATCGTCAAAGAATAATAAAAGAGTAATTGAAAGAATTATTGAGAATGATAAATTTAAAGTTAAATTAACAGTTCAAAAACAGACATATTGGATTAATGACTTATTGGTTAGAAAACCTAGATATTATAATAAAGATGACGAGCAAAGAGTAGCAATACTACAAGAAGATGAAGATGAACAAGAGATACCCATTCCTTCACTAGAGACAAATTCAGGAAATATTGATAAAGATGTTAAACCTACAATTAAATATAACTATCGCCCAACACATTGTTTTGAAGGCGTATCCATTGAGATTCTCAAATACAACAGAAGAGCATAATGTGGTCTCTATATTTCAACTAGCATTAATATTATAACATATCCCAGACTGTACCTAAAACCTATATATAGTTTTAAACCCAAATACATAGTCTTCATCAGGGTGACATTGTAGGTTTTACCTACCAGTTGCAATTATTTAATTATTGCCTCCAAATTAACAAATTAGACCGCGACTACAAAAACATACAAACACATAAGAAACATCACTCTAAAATAATGTCAGGCTATGCTGTGGATGTCCCTGTGACCAATCTAGATGAGGACAATGATGATCTCATGAGCCCTGTTCATGGAACTGATGAATTGAACGTCTCTGTATTTAGAGATGATTTTGATTTAGATAATGATAATCCTTTATTCAGAAGTAACGGTTCTTCAACGGTGGTAAATGCATTGAATAAGTTCAAATCATTACTAAAAACACCATTTAAATTTAATAAACAATATAGTTCCATTGCTAGTGGTATAGAATTGGATGAAAGATCAAGAAATAATAATAATAATAATAATAATAATAATAATAATAATAATA
>JAJMKZ010000486.1:0-16714 GCA_030564005.1 Ruyongia tratensis | reverse complement strand
TTATTTTATTTATTTTATTTATTTTATTTATTTTATTTATTTTATTTATTTTATTTATTTTATTTATTTTATTTATTTTATTTATTTTATTTATTTTATTTATTTTATTTATTTTATTTATTTTATTTATTTTATTTATTTTATTTATTTTATTTATTTTATTTATTTTATTTATTTTATTTATTTTATTTATTTTATTAATGACTTTATGACCCCTCAGCATATTTATTTACCAATTTCCTACCTATTTATTATTAATCACATGGACATATTCATTCAATTATTTATTCAAATCTATTTATTCAATCTATTTATTCACATTTATTTATTAAATCAACCTATTTAATTATCAATCACTATTTATTCACTATTTATAAAAATTATTTATTTATATTATCTATCATATTTATTCAAGTTATTTATCAAATTTATTCATATTTATTTAAGTTATTTATTCAAGTTATTTATTATACTTATAATATTTATTATTTATTATTTATTCAAGTTATCTATATTTTTATATATTGTTTATCCAAGTTATTTATTCATATTCATTTGTTTAATTCTGCATGTTTATTTTTATTTGCTCTATTTGTTTTATTTGCTTTATTTATTTTTTAATGAACATTATTTATTGCATAAAATATTTAAACTTTTGTAAGTATACTCGATATAAAATTACTACCTGTTATATAAAAGTCACAAACAATACACCGTATATTTGATAAAATATATATCGTCATAAAATCATTAAATTATAGTATAGAAGTATACATTTAGTTTCGTTAGTTTATCATTCAAATATGATTTAAAAAAATACTCTTCCAACACCATGACAAACATTACTAGAATATATATGTTAGTAATCTATAAAATAAGAAATTAAAAAAAAAAAGTTTTGAATTTTAAACATACCAGTAATCTTCATCTAAAAAGAAAGTTACTCTTCCTGTTCCTCTACATCTTCCACAAAGAACACCACCAATTGCTGGATCACCAGGACGTACAACTTTAGGAGGTAATCCATTTGATTGAATTGGTTGATTTGATGAGTATGGATAATACATTGATTGTTGAATTATATGAATATTGTTATTATTACGATTTTTACCAAATCTTTCCCAACAATCTTTACAACTCTTACCATTCTTTAATTTGATACCAGTATTATGACATTTTGAACAATAAAAGTTTGATGGATAAATCCAAGGTAAATTTGGTCTATTAGCAGGTGGTCTTTGTGATATTGGGGTTGAATATGATGTTGATTGTTGATAAGGATTGTGTTGTACTGGTGATTGTATAGGAGTTTGCACAGCTGGTCTATGTGTATTTATTCTTTGAGGAGGAGGTCTTAAATTAGAATTTGAGGATGTAGTAGTTGTATCAGTATTATAATTTGAAGTTGTATTAGCACTATAGTTTGGAGCTAGATTATTATTAACATGAGTAGTTGGAGAGGAAGGACCATTCAACTCTTCATGTAGCTCCTGGGCCACTACTTCATCATATGAAGGAGGTAGATCGTTGTTTAAGAGCTGATTTTTGGTATTAGACATTTGTATATGATACTCAAATATATGATTATGATATTATTATTAATAATTGTACGCTTTTTGTTCTTTATTTTACTTTTTATGTTTGAGCGCACCCGGACACCAATTTGGTGTTAATGTCTAATTTAACTGTTCAGTATGGAGTCCAATGCTTTTTGTTTGTATTAATACAATACATCTCTATACAACTATTATAAAGACACTACTTCTTCATCAATCAACACAATTAAATTCAAAAAGACTGAAAATATTGTAGTATTAAATTACCAGCCACATTCCAAAAAAAAAAATGTCCACCAGCCGCTGTGTTTTTTTTTTTTTAAAAATAAAATTTAAAAATATAAATATAAATATAAATATAAATATAAATATAAATATAAATAAAAATAAAAATATAAATACTTTCAAAAAGTTTTAACAGTTATCTTTGTTTTTAAGAAGGTACTTAACTTATTGAAGATCAGAGATTCAGGAAAGATAGAATGGTGTGGTTAACAGAATTACAAAGTATGTAGCTGGTATTGTATTGGGTTTACCAGTATCAAATTCACAGAGATATAAACTAACAATTATATTGCTTTATTTTTAGAATATGGTGTAGGGTTTACAGCTGCTGGTATGTTTATTAATCATGTTATTCAATATTATAACTTTGTATTTTACTTTTATATTTTTACTACAAATTATTCATAAATCTAATCAACTAAAACACATGGTACTAACAATCTAATCAAAGGTGTCTTCTTCTTCTTATTCGGTATAATAACATTCTTTGATTCAGCATTATTAGCATTAGGTAATGTAAGTATACCTTAATTCACAAATTATTATCAATATAATTTAATTGATTTAGTCATTAAACTAACAATGAAAAAAATCATAATAGTTATTATTTGTTATTGGTGTTGTATTAATTATTGGCCATCAAAAAACAATTGTATTCTTCACAAGACCAACAAAGATTCGTGGTACAATTGCTTTCTCAATTGGTATCTTTTTAATTTTAATCAAAAGACCTTTCATTGGTTTCATAATTGAAAGTTTTGGTATATTAGCATTATTTGGGTAAGTTTACATATTATTTCTTTATCTATATGTGTGTTCAGAAAAACAATACTAACAATAATAAACAAAAATATAATAGTGATTTCTTTGCAGTCATTGTCACATTCTTAAGAAGCATGCCAATAATAGGTCCAATCTTATCACATCCAGCTATTGCACCAGTAAGTTACTTTTTAAAAAAATTCTAATTAATTTCACTTAAATACTAACATTAAACAACCAACCCCCAAAAAAAAAAATAAAAAATAGATCATTGATAGGTTAGCAGGTGTCAGAATTTTACCAGTATAAACTATTCATCATAATATAACTAAAAATACTAACTTATAAACAATTCTTAATACGCTTTTAACATCAAAATTTGTAATAAAAAGTAAATTTTCGTTTTTTCGGTAGGTGCACTGCTCATTACTTTAAGAAAATTTTCTTACTTAAAAATTATTTCAATCTTTTATAATAATAACAAAACTTTTTGTAAATCTTACAACCTGTTGAACAATATATATAATGCCAGCTGTTAAGAGTTCAAGGGCTAGAAAGAATGCACAACTAGGTACTGCCGTTGATGTTGCAAATCTATATGGTGCAGGTGTTGGTAAAATCAATAGAAAAATTAGAGATATTGAAAGATTATTAAGAAATAGACGCGATAAATTACCTTCAAATGTCATTATTGAACAAGAAAGAGCTCTATCTGCTCTTAAAGTTGAACTAAAAAATGCTAGATATATAGATAAGGTTAAACAAATGTCAAAGAAATATCATATGGTTAAATTTTTTGAAAAAAAGAAAGCTTTAAAGAATTATAAAAAGATAAATAGAAAATTAAATAAAGAGGATGATAATGATGATGATGATGATGATGATGATAAAATAGATAAAAAGGAATTAGAAAAAAAATTAAAACAAGCAGAAATTGATTTAGCATATATTGTAAATTTCCCAAGAGATCAAAAATATATTTCACTATATCCAAATAATGACAATGATAATGATGATGAAAAAGATGAAAAAACTATTAAAGGTTTAGAAACTACAAATAACTTAAGAAACAAATTCAAAGCTAAAATAGAACAATTAATTAAAGATGATAAACTACCAATAAGTATAAAAGATATTCTTGCCAATAAACAAGTTGATCCAACAGTATTAAGATTTATGACACTTGAAGAAAATGATGATGAAGATGATGATGAAAATAATGAAGATGAAGCTACTGTTACTGACTCTAAGAAACAAGAAGAAGACAAAGAGGAAGATGATTTCTTTGAATAAAAAAAAAAAAAAATAATAATAATCTTATTAAAACTGAAATAGCATCTAAATTTTATTATACATATTGTTATTGTTAAAATTACTAAAAAATAAATTGTAGAATCACAACGTCAAATGCAAAAAAATAAAAATAAAAATAAAATAAAATAAAAATAAAAAAAAAAATTGTAATTAAATCATCATTAATCATTATTGACTATTGAATTTTTCTAAATATACATAATTTTCTATTTATATAGGTTTAAAGGACACTTATAATTTATAATTCAACATCATCAATTAAAAATATTTCATTACTTGAACTTCTCTTAAAAGAAATTTTATCAACTAAATTACTTGCAACTATCATTGATTTAATACTCCAATCACCTTTATTATAAATTTCAGGAATTTTAGTACTTATTGTTGGGAATAATGATTTATAAATTGGTAAAAATTCTTTTAATTCATCAGAACTAAATTTTTTAATTTTTAAATCTTTTTGAAATTTAAAATAAATCCAATTTGGTAAAATTGAATCAATATTAACATTTAAATAATTCTTTTTATTATTAACTCTCATTATCCATAATAATAAAGCAGTATCAATATCATCAGATTTATTTAATTGTTCATAATCTTTAATACCAAACGTTAATAATAAACTATTTGCAAATTGTTTATCATTTTTATAAATTGTTTTAAATGAAATTGGTTTATATTGTTTTAATAAAGTTTTTTCAATTTTATTAATTTCTTCAAAACTTAATTGAAATAATTGTTTTTGAGTTGATATATAAATTTTAATATTTTTTAAAATTGATATTTTATAATTATCTTCATCTGAATTTTTATTGATTTTTTCAAATGATTTAATTGATTTTGAAATTTTTAAAGTTAAATCTTTAAATAAATCAAGTTTTTGTGTTAAAATTATTTGTAATTGTGATAATCCACTTAATTTATTTCTTAAAGTTAAAGTATTTTCATCTTTACTTTTAACTAAATATGCAAATAAATTAACTAATTCAGATGGTAATTTATCATTAATGGAAATATTAAAACCAAATTCATTATTATTATTTTCATTTTCTAAAATTGAATTTAATTTAAATTTTTCAAGTATTAATTTATCATTGATTGTATCAATTGGAATTCTTAAAGATAAATTTGCTAAATCAAATAAATTATTTTCTAAATTAAATCCATAATTAAATAATAATTCTTGATTTGTTTTATTACCATAATTATTAAATATTTCTTTAGGTTCTTTATCATTAGTTTTAAATAAAAAAGAATCATTTTGAAATTCCCAATTAACATTTGCATCATTTTTATGATTTAATAAATCAACAATTGGTAATAAAAATGCATCATTAATATCAATATTTTTCTTATCATCATTTATTAAAAAATATGGGAAACCTCTTGATGATAAAATATTAAAAGAATAAAGAAAAGCTGGGAAACTTGTCCAATTAATTGGATTATTAAAATAAGGTATAAAATTTTCACTATTATTTAAACTTTTAAAAGTTGTATAAAATGATAAATCTTCTTGTAAATTTTTAATATCTGATTCATTTAAATTATAATTGTTTTTAATATATAAAATTGTTGAATACCAATCTTCAATTAATTGTTTAAAATTAGTTTCTAAAAATAAATAAGCATCAGAACCTTTGATTAAAGATCTTTCATTTAAATCCCAAAAAAATGGTGAACCAATTTGTCTACCAGATTTTGGTAAAATATCTAAATAAGGTTTAAACTTTAGACTTAAATTTATATCATTTGATAAAATAGTTTCTTCATTTTTATCAAATTTTAATTTTGAAAGTAATAATAGTAAATAATTATTTTTATTTTTGAGTAAATTTAATTCAGAATCTTTTGGATCAAGATTGAAATAAGAAATAGCTAAATCAGGTGTAATGAATAAATCTTTTGGTATTTGTAATAGTTGTTTATTATCAGTTGATGATGATATGTTATAGAAAGCAGAGATACCATTGTCTTTAGATACTTTAAACTCTACAGCAGGATCTATAACAGCACCATTATCAACAGCCCATTTCAAAAGAGTATTTAGCGATTGGTCCAATACTTCAGTCATTGCCTTAACTATAGAAACCACTGTCCTGTTGAACTCAAATATAAAATTTATAGATTGATGTTATAGTAATTTTGCCATCATTAAAAAATTTGCTAGAAAAAAATATATACCTATATATAATGTCACGTGATGGTTTAGTGACACTCATAAATTCTGCCATCAATTCTGATTTAGGACAGTTTAAAGCGGAAAAACTATATTAAGAAAGAATATCCGTTGGCGTTAAGCTGTTGATGAAGAATCTGATTTCAAAATGTTGATTCCTTCTTTTTAATCACTCACAAACATCTCACTTCATCCTCCATATCATTCTTTGGTTCTATATTTAAAAAAGCTAACTATTTAAGTAAGCGACAGTAGTTACCAGTTATCAAAAATTTATCACGAACCACAATTAATTAATATTAAAAATTGAAAAAAAAACTTCAACAAATAATTCATAGGTCTGGGGGAGTGGTATTTCTATTTCTCTATCTCAGTGTAAAGATGGAGTCTGTCATATCCAATAACTTATCACTTTCTTCTTCAGATTCAATATCTTCAGGTATAAATTCTTTAGATCATCAACCTCAAATTTTATCTCCAGCTGAGTCATGCAACCAAATTGATCAAGATCAAGATCAAGATCAAGCACAAAGTATACAAAGTTACCAACAACAACAACAACAACTAAATTCATTGCATGAGTTGACCAAAGTTCAAACAAATAAGAGTTATGTATCAACTTTCAAAGAATCTATATCAAAAATTACAAATGCAGTTCAACTAGATAATAAGATAACAAAATTAAAAGAATCTGAAGAACAAAATGATTTAGATATGTTATTACTAAGAACAATGTCAATCACAGATGCATTAATTATAACAGAACAAGAAAAATATAATAATGATATTACTAGTTATATCGAGGAAAATGAACTGGATAATGATAAAGATGAAAAATCAACAATAAGTAGACGTTCAACAATTAAATCTCATTATATTAATTTAAATTCTGTGAATAATGTTAATAGAAATTCTGACATTGATCCTGAAAATTTAAACAATATTAATGTTGATATTGACCATACAAATAATAATAATTTAATTGAAAAAGTTTTCACAAATAAAGAAACTGGTCTTTTAGATTTACCACCTGATAAAGGTTATGGTTGGATTTCAGTTATATGTACAACAACACTTTATGTTTGTACTTGGGGTGTTAATTCTTCAACTGGTGTTTTATTACAATTTTATTTGAATAATGATGTCTTTGAAGGTGCAACATCAATGGATTTTGCTTGGATTGCAGGTATAACAGTTGCATGTTCCCAATTTTTTGCTCCATTTTCAATGATAGTAGTTAGACATGTTGGTTTTAAATTAACAATGTTAATTGCATCTATACTTAATTTTGTTGGTGGTATTCTTTGTTCTTATGCAACAAAGATTTGGCAATTATATTGTACTCAAGGTATAATGTTTGGTATTACTTATGCATTTATGTTTATGCCTGCAAGTACTGTTACACCTCAATGGTTTTTAAAAAAGAGAGCTTTAGCATCAGGTATTTGTGTATCTGGTGCAGGTATTGGAGGTGTTATTTATTCATTATCTGTAAATGCATTAATAAAAAGAACTGGTGATCAAAGATGGGCAATTAAAATGGTTGCAATAACTTCATTAGTATTATCCTTAACTTCAGTTTGTTTTATAAAACAAAGATTATCAAAGACTCAACAATTGATTAATAAAAAATCATTATATGATTTTTCACCTAAATCATTAAAGACTTCATTTGGTTTAATCTTTAATAAAAGAGTTTTAAAACAATTACCACTTTGGTATGTCACAATTTGGTTTGCAATTTTATTCTTAAGTTATAATTTAATTTTATTTTCATATGCAACTTATGCTACAACAATGGGATTAACAGTAGAACAAGCATCAATTTTGACAGCTTTAATCAATGCAGCTCAAGCAATTGGTAGACCTTGTCTTGGTTTGATTGGTGATAGATTTGGTAGAATTAATTTTACTTTAACTATTAATGTTTTCTTAATTATTATGGTTTTTGCATTTTGGATTAATGCCAAAACATTTGCTTCAATGATTGTTTGCTCATTATTATTTGGATTAACTATGGGGTTAGGTAATGTAATGGGAGCAGTATTATTAGCTGATTCATTTGGTCCAAAAAAATTTATACCTGCATGGTCAATTTTAAATTTAGTATTAGCATTTTTTTCATTATTTGTTGAAGTTATGGCATTATCATTAAGAGTTCCAACTTTATCAAATCCATTTATTTACACGCAAATATTTGCAGGTCTGTTATATGTTTTATGTATCATAATATTGCTCCCACATAGAGAATGGGCTATAAAGAAACTATTAGAAAAGAGACAAATGGAAATGACTAATATTAATATTGATGATGGAAATGAAATTAATCGCTTAAAAACTAAAGAAACTAATGACACCAACAAATTAAACAAATTAAAAACTGCAGAATCACAATTTGTTATAACAAACATATATGAACTTCAATATGAATTCAATCAATCCAAAGAGTTTTATGAAGATTTGCTGAAAGATTCACCAATAAGCTACTTAAAAAGGATGTTTTACCCGATAAAAATCTGACATTTCAAAATCAGGGGAAATTTTATAGAAAACACATTTTTTATACTTTCATAGTTATTTATATAGTTATTTGCATATTATTCTTATTTACAGTTAGATTTTATCAGGTAGTTCTACATTAACATTGACCCTTAGTTTAAGCTTGAAAGTACAATGTTGTTTGTGGAGTCATTAATCAGCGTTCTCTATAGTTATCTCACTATCTTGCAACAGTCATATTCAAGTTATCTCAACACACATGGTGGTGACATAGGTATACAACAACAGCCTCATATATATCCTCCAACTGGCTCTCACTTCAGAGAATTGACATGGGGTGAGATAAACTTCCTACACACAACTGATACTCACGGTTGGTATGCTGGTCATCTTAATCAAAAGCAGTACAGTGGTGATTGGGGTGACTTTATCTCATTTACAAAACATTTGAAAGTGTTGGCAGATACTAAAAATGTGGATTTATTATTGGTAGATACAGGTGATAAGCATGATGGTAATGGTTTAAGTGATGTTACTAAACCAAATGGAATTATCTCTACAAAAATTTTCAATCATCAAGACTATGACTTGATAACACTTGGGAATCACGAGTTATATGTTGAAGAATTAACAGATTTAGAATATGACCTTAGTGTTAAACATTATGGTGAAAGATATATTGCATCAAATGTTGAATATAACCCTTCAGGTGGTAATACTGATAAATGGATTCCTTTCGCTAATAAATATAGATATTTCACAACAAAGAATAGAAAATCAAGAATCTTATCTTTATCTTTCATGTTTAACTTCAGAAGATTTAATTCAAAAGCAAGAGTTATACCGATTATTGAAGTTATTAAACAGCATTGGTTCTTAAATTTAAAAAATATATATTCAGAAGATGATATTGATTATATTGTTATCTTTGGTCATATTCCAGTTTCAAATTATGATATGGATGATGAATTATTAATTTTACATGGTGCCCTAAGAGAATTATATCCAAACTTAATAATTCAATACTTTGGTGGTCATTCTCACATCAGAGATTTTACTTCTTTTGATTCTAAATCTTCAGGAATCCAAAGTGGCAGGTATTGTGAAACTGTTGGTTTCTTATCAATTAATCAAACAAACCTTGTTAATAATAAAGATTTAAAAATTATTGATCATGATATTGAAGATTCAAAAAGAGTATTCCATAGAAACTATATTGACTTTAATAGAGAAAGTTTTATACATCATTCAATATTAAATAAAGAATATCCATCATTTTTATTACCTCACTATAAAGCATTTGAATTTGATAATAATGATAAATTATTTGATACAACAGAAGGTTTAACACTATCAAAAAGTATTGAAAATATCAGATCAAATTTAAACTTAACATATAGTTTTGGATATATTCCAAATTCTTACTTTATGAATCAATATCCGCTTGGTCATAAATATAATCTTTATACTTTTTTGAATACTTCAGTTTTAACCCAATTAACACCAACAACAAAAGAAGATACAGATTTTAGTAATAATAGAATGATATTTGTCAACTCTGGTAGTATAAGATATGACTTATATAAAGGAAATTTTACAACTGATACTGAATTTATTGTTTCACCTTTCAAAAATAATTGGAATTATCTACCAAAAGTTCCAAAAGCGTTAGCATTAAAAATGGAAAATTATTTAAATCATCAAGATTTCTTTTTATTTAAGACTAATTTAAATCAACCAAATACAAAATATGAGTTAGTCAAATCTCAATTAGAGATGAATATCAATTTTGACTTATGTTCTACAGAGAATAATGATCAAAATAAATTTAAAAAGTTGAAAAAAGGTTATGTAACAAAAGATGATTTTGGTTGCAATGGTGATGATGTTCATCATAAATTATTAGATTATTATCCTTCACCAAACGTTGTTCAAGCTTATCAACGGGACATGGTTTATAATCATGATAACAATAATGACTCTGAAAGCATTGACATTGTCTATTATGATTTTATTGAAAACTATATATTAAAAGCATTAAATGAACTTAATTCAAAATACAATATTGTTAAATCAAAAACTTGGTCAGTTGATGATACTAAATTCTATGGTGGAAAAAGCACAGGTGAGTTGCTAAGACAATATGTCATTGACAATTTATCATAAAATTAACTTGATAAAGATAAATTACATAGTTCGTTAAATATTAGTCTACATTAAATTATTATTTACAAAACTTTCGTAAAAAAAAAGCACACATATATAATAGATGAGAAATAAATTAACAAGATATGAAAACTTATAACATATACACACCACACCTCCTTATGTTTAATTCAACTTAGTGAATTAACTTCTTCTTCTTTTTCACCCTTCAGTTATATTTTTAAAAAAGTCATTAAAAAACATATGCAAAACAATTGAATCATCAAATTTATTGTTGAGCTCTTCTACGGTCACGTTCTTCAGCAATGGTTAATTTGATACCCTTACCCTTTGGTAATGAAATGTATGGTTTACCTTGTTCACCAATAACGAAAACGTTTGATAATCTGGTAACGAATGAGTTGTCTAAACTATCTTTGATGTGAACTAAATCGAAACCACCATCATGTCTTTCTCTGTGAGTGATAACACCAACTCTACCCAAGTTACGACCACCAGTAACGTAAACTAATTTACCAGTGTCAAATTTGATGAAGTCAGTGATCTTACCAGAAGCTAAATCAATTTTAACAGTGTCGTTAACTTTGATTAATGGGTCTGGGTATCTAATAGTTCTACCATCATGGGTAACAACGTATGGAATACCTCTCTTACCTAATTGAACTTTTTTAACTTTACCTAATTTGTATGAAGCTTCTTCATCAGTTATTCTGTGGACAGCAAATCTACCTTTAACATCGTAGACTAATCTGAAGTTTTCATTGGTAGCTTCTAATGAAATAACATCCATGAAACCAGCTGGGAAAGTAGCATCAGTTCTAACTTTACCATCAACTTTAACATGTCTTTGCATTAAGATAGCTTTAACTTCACGACCGTTTAAAGCATACTTTAATCTATTTCTTAAAAAGACAATCAATGGTAATGATTCTCTTAATTTGTGTGGACCAGCAGATGGACGTGGAGCATAAGCACCACTTAATTTGTCAAGCATCCAGTGTGATGGAGCTGCTAATCTCTTAAGATGCTTCTTTGGACCTCTACCCATTTTGTTCTATAGTATTATTTTGAAAAATATGGAATTACCAATTGGTGTATTTCTTGTTTTAATTGTTTGAATGCTTTAAACTTTCTGTTGATATTCGAAAAAATAAAAAATTGAGTCTAGAAAACATCCAAACATTTTTTGTGATTTTTAACTTTTGGGCAGTCACAATTTATTTTTCGCTAACGAAAATAAAATTAGCCCTAGCAAATATCGTTTCTTTATCACGTGATACCTTCAGGGCTTCTTTCGATCCACTACTAGTATTGAAGATAAATAACTAACTTTTTTAATTATACCAATATTAAACATATTTTAAATAGCTAAAGTCGATCAAAAATGAATAATAGACTTTCAAGCAATTGATGGATATAGAAAAGGAAAGTAACGTCCTCTTTAGGTATAATAAGTGATCACTGGATCAAACAAAGATATAACAAAAAAAAAAAATAGTGAATAGTAAATAATAACATAAATATAATAATAATAATAATAATAATAATAATAATAATAATAATAACCAGCTCATAACATATGAAAAAATGAAGATAAAACCAAACAGACACACAAAGAAATATAAAATGTAAAATATAAAAACATAAAAACCCACCTTAATCTCAAATGATTAAAGATCAAAATTTCCAAGCAAACAAATTTGAAAGCAATCAAAATTATATCCAATTACTAAAAGGAACTGAAGCTTCCATTACTTTCATCACCATTTTTAATGTTGGAATAGTCTTCTTTTTCTTGTGAAGCTTCAACTAATCTTAAGGCAGATAATTTCTTAACAGGATTTCTAATGAATTAATAATTAGTTAGTATACTATAAAGACTTATTGGGATAAAAAAATGGATAACATCATAAATACTTACTTATAGTAACCTCTTATTTTATGATCCATTAACTTTCTTGAAGTTGGACTTAAGTTTTCTTTTTGATCAGATGGTGAAACATATTTAAGTTTTCTATTTAAATAATATTTTTTTTAATAGTTAGTATATGGCTTGAATGTTTATTAGTGAATTTGATATGGATACTTACTGTTGCATAGCTAATTCATGAACTCTAGCTTTTGTATTATTCTGTCTGTTATTTAGAATAGGATGTAAAGGTTGTAAAGGTTGTGATTGTTTCATTTGTTGAGATGAAACTTGTTGTTCTGACATGGTGATTAAATATAGATTGTTTTGTCAAAAGAGATTCAATTCAAAATAGCACTTTTTAGTCTAAGATATGGTTATAATTTCTTGATATAAAAAAAAGTTGAGAAATGACACGAAATCACCAATTTTTTAAAAAAAAATATTTTTGATTTGTGGTTTTTGTGATATTTTTAAAAATTAACTATATTTCCTTTCTGGGCCAAAACTAAACATTGAAATCTAACATGTGACCAGTCACGTGAAACATAAAATTTGTAACTATTCTACTATCAATGTTTATAAAAAGAAATATATCAAATTAAAAGTTATATATAGAATTAAATGAAAATGTAAATAGTAAAAGAATTAATAGATTATTAGTACAATTTATATATAACGAGGATTTATTAAAAAAAATCAAAGAAGTAAAACACACACACAAAAAAACACAGAAACGGAAACAAAAACAGAAAACAGAAAACATAGAAAGATCTAAATCTAAATCACAAATCTAAATCACAAGAACAAAAAAAAAAGCTAAGTAGTCATGATCTATTAATACATCAATTATCAATGACTAAATAAATATGATAAATAACCCAATAAATTTTCCTTGATAGAGATGACAAAATAAATTGAAAACTTAAAGATCAAATTGACCATTAACGAATTGATCATCCATATCATGATCACCATCGCCATCAATTCCAGAACCACCATGAGCTAAATCATCTTCATCATCATCTTCATCAATGACATCCTCATCAGCTGGAAGGTTTGGATTACCAGGAATAAATGAACCAAATTCACCATTTCTATAAAGACTTCCAGGCATAATACCACCTCTATGATTTCTATGGAAATCTTCCATTGTACTCTCATCAACAAAAGTGAAACCTCTAAAGTTTGCTTGAACACCAGGACTTAAAGGAGTTGATGCATAATGGAATTGTTTATTAATAACAGAAGCACTTGTATCAGTAAATTCAGGATCAAAATTTGATGTATCAGTTTCTGAACTTAAATGTGGTTTAAATGGTGGAGGAATTTTCTTTTGTCTTAATAAATCCCAATCAACATCACTAAAGAATGGATGAGCCATTAATTCTCTTGCATCATCTTTAGCACCTAATCTATTCTTTGGATTTCTATTTAATAAACCTTTAACAAAAGCACGACCATCTGGTGATAAAGCTTCTTTTGGAAATCTAACTTTACCAAATGCAATATTTTTATACATTTGTTGAGTATTATCAGCATAAAATGGAGACCAACCACAACACATTTCAAAGATTAAAACACCTAATGACCAGAAATCAACCATTTTAGTATAACCAGCTTCATCTAATAAAACTTCTGGAGCAAGATATTCAGTTGTACCACAAAATGTATTAGTTGTATCATCAGTTGATAAATCAGCTTTTGATAAACCAAAATCACAAAGAGCTATATGACCATTTGCATCTAATAAAATATTTTCAGGTTTTAAATCTCTATAAACAATGCCATTATCATGTAAATGTTCTAATGATAAAACTAATTCAGCAATATAAAATTTAGCACGTTCTTCACTAAATCTTCCTTCTTTTTGTAAATGCCAAAATAATTCACCACCACTCATATAATCAGTAACTAAATATAAATCAGTTGGAGTTTGAAAAGAAAATTTTAAACCAACAATAAATGGACAAGAAGAAGTAGCAGTTCTAACTAAAATATTTCTTTCACCAATAGTATGAGCAATTTCTTTTTTTCTAACAATAACTTTTTTTGATAAAACTTTCATTGCATAAATTCTATCAGTATCTAATTTACGAACTTGAAAAACTTGACCAAAAGTTCCTTTACCTAATAATCTTAAAACTTCAAAATCTTCAGGACCATAATGTCTTTTTCTAGTTGTTGAAAATTCATAACTAACTTTAATTTCACCATTTATAACTTCACCACTAACTCTTGATTCTAATTTAAACCATTCAACTTTTTTAACAATATTATTTATAATTGTTGGTCTTAATCTAACATGACCTAAAAATGTTTCATCACAATCATAAACAGATATATCTAATTCAGAATGATTACCAATAACATCGAAAATAGTTTCATGATGCCAACTTGGATTTGAACTATTTGATAATTCACCTTCATTAATTGAATTTAATCTTTGATTTGATAATTTATGACCATTTGAACCATTATTAGAATGAGTCATTCTATTTAAATGTTGAGAAGATGATTGTCTTGAATATAGAGGTCTTGGTATAGTTTTATTTCTATTTAATAAATCAATATGATTATTATTATTGTTGTTGTTGTTGTTGTTGTTATTATTATTCTTGTTATTATTATTATTACTATTATTATTATTATTAGTGTTGTTATCATTGATATTTATTGGATGATTATCAACACTTTCAGGACCATGAGTAATAAATTCAGAACTTTCAAAAGTACAAACAACATAAGGTTGAGCATTTGAATTTTTAGTTAATAAACCTTTAGCTTCAATGATTGTAACTTTTAATTTACCTCTTGGTATACTTGAATTTGGAGTACCATCATCAGTTAAAGCAGCTAAACCATTTTTATTTGTAGTTATTGGTTTTGAATCAGTTTGATCAATTTGAAAAGATGGGACATTATTATTGTTGTTGTTGTTATTATTATTATTATTATTATTATTATTAAAAGTATTATTAAAAGTATTATTATTAGAAGTATTATTATTAGTCATTAAAGTATTTTTTTCATTTTTAACATTATTATTTGCCACTTGAGATAAAACTTTTTGAGTTGGATATTGATTTATAGGTTTTGAAGTTGTACCATAAGCAAAAGAGTCATCACTTACAGCAGTTGTTGGAGTTGAAGTATGTTGAAAATTTGAAGGGAAAGGGTTTTGTCTCATCATTAAATCATTAACAGTATTAATTGAAGAATTTGATTTAATATTTTGTAAGTCATTATTATTATTATTATTAATATTATTATTATTATTATTAAATTGGTTTGTATTTATAGAAGATGTAGTTAAAGTATCAGAATTTGTAGTTGTTGATCTATCAGCTGAGACAGGAGTAGATTTATTGAATGGACCAAAACCAAAGAAAGATTTTGCAAGATCAACCATAATAAATAATTTTTTATAAATTGAAGATTAAATAAAGTAAAATTAAAGATTAAATAGTTTTGAAAATAGAATTAATTTTTGTTTTTGTTTTTGTTTTTGTTTGTTTGTTTTGGAAATAATTAAATAAATAAATAATGTAGAAGAATATAATATTGAATAGACACTAGAAGATAAAACTTCTTTCTAAAATTAATATTTTGATAATTTGATTTGTAACGCCTTCAAAGATTAATTTTTTTTTTTCCTTATTTCAAAAAAAAAAAAAAAAAATATATAAGGTTTTCAAGGGGTTTTTATTAGACACAAATAAAAGAAATTGTAAATGATAAAACAAATCAAATGTAATTATTTTCTTTTTATTTGTATTCTTGTGTTGTTATTGATTTGTTTTATTTAGCAATTAAATAAGGTATTTTGGTTGTAAAATTAGAATTAAAATTAGAATTAAAATTAAAATAAAAAACTTTCTTGTATTATTAGTTGGTAGATAGGACGAGTGTAAATTAAATGTTGAAAAAAGAAAGCAAAAAAAAAAATAAAAAGCAGAGTTAGTGGGGAGGGAATCAGCAAAAACAAGGGATGGTGTTTGTAAATAGTACAGATGAATAAGATCTATAATAATGATCTAATGA
>JAJMKZ010000485.1:0-10797 GCA_030564005.1 Ruyongia tratensis | reverse complement strand
AATGATAGCTTAACAGTTGTTTTAGGTCCAGGTGAATTTGGTATAATTGAAGTTCAACAATATCAAAGAAATGGTGAAATTTCAATTCTTTGTTCTTTTAATAATGATAATGATTTAATTTCTTTTGCTCATTTTGCTGATTCAAATCAATTAATCTTTATTTTTAAAAATGGTGATATTATAACTGCAACTTATGATCCATTATCAAATTTTGACTTAAATCAAACAATTATTGAAATTGTTGGTTCTATTGATAATGGTATTCAATGTGCTTCTTGGTCTTTAGATGAAGAAACTTTAGCAATGGTTACTAATGAAAAAACTGTCATTTTATTAAGTAGAATGTTTGAACCAATTGCTGAAGCTAATTTAAAAGAAGAAGATTCTCAATTATCAAATCATGTTGATGTTGGTTGGGGTTCAAAAGAAACCCAATTTAGAGGTAAAGGTGCTAAACAAATTGAAAGAGATTTGATTAAAAATTTGGATTTAGAAAGAGATATGAATAAAAGAGATCCAACAATGCCATTATACGTTGATCAAGGTGATTTAACAAATTTTGATTCTCATTTAGCAGAAATTTCTTGGAGAAATGATTGTGAATATTTTGCAATTTCAACTATTGATAAAATTAATAATATTGATAGAAGAATGATTAGAGTATTTAATAGAGAAGGTATTCTTAATAGTGTTAGTGAACCTGTTGATTTTCAAGAAAATCATTTAGCTTGGGGTAATTTAATTTCTTCAATTCAACGTAATGATCATTCAATTGAAAATGAAAAATTATTAGAAAATAATCAAGAACTTTTAGATTCAACTTTAAATTTAATATTTTTTGAAAGAAATGGATTAAGACATGGTGAATTTGATACAAGATTATCATTAAATTCCAAAATTGATCAAATTATTTGGAATACAAATAATGAAGTTTTAGCAATTTTATCAAATAATAAAGTTTATATTTGGACAACAAAAAATTATCATTGGTATTTAAAACAAGAAATTGAACCAAGTTCAAGTGATATTATTAAATATATTAAATGGCATTCAGAAAAACCTTTAAATTTAGTTATTGGTACAAATAATAAAATTGAAATTATTGATTTTGCTTATAAAACTACTATTGGTCCATCAATTGCTCCTTTGGATATTGGTATGTCTGTAATTGTTGATGGTGAAAATGTTAAGTTTACTCCTTTATCAATTGCTAATGTTCCACCTCCAATGTCTTTTAGAGAAGTTGAATTAGATAATAATGTTTTAGATGTTGCAATTAGTAGGTCAAATGAATTAATGGCTTGTTTAACAAATAATGAAGTAACATTTATTTCAAATGATTTAGATAAAATGAAAAATTTCAAAGATAAATTTATTGGTCCAGAAATTATTTCTTCAATTAAAAAATCACAGTTTGCTACTTCTAATGAACATTTAAGGCAAATTGCTTTTAGTAATGATGATTTAGTTGGTTTATTACTAGATAGTGAAGAAGGTATTTCAAGAATTATAATTATTGATATTTCAAATATTACAGATCCATATGTTAAAACAATTATCCATAGTCCATTAAAAGTTGTTTTAATTAAATCTCAAGCTAATTGGGAAAATATTATTTATGAAACAATTGATGGTTCAATTTATAAAATTTCTAAATATTTTGATGATGAAATTGAAGATTATGATTATAAATCAATTAAAGTTACAAAATTCCCAAGTTATTGTTCAAATTTTGAAGCTGCACAAATTGATATTTCAAATTCTTTAAATCAAGAAATTGAAGATGAATATGAATATGATAATCCTGAATGGCAACAAACTAATAATTCTAATACTGTTGTCTTTGGTATGACAAGTAATGGTAAATTATTTGCAAATGATGTTCAAATTTCAACTGCTATTACTTCAATGTTGATGACTGAAAGTCATTTATTGATCACAACTGCTCAACATACTTTAAGATTTATTCATTTAAATACAACCAACTTTAAACCTTTGAAAGATTCTACTGATGCTATTAATGATGAAAGAATTAGACAAATCGAAAGAGGTTCTTTATTAGCTAATGTTATGCCATCAAAATCTGCTGTTGTTTTACAAGCTCCAAGAGGTAATTTAGAAACTGTTAATCCAAGAATCATGATTCTTTCCGGTGTTCGTAAAGATATTCTTGCTAAAAATTATAAAGATGCATTTGTTACTTGTCGTTCTCATAGAATTGATTTAGATATTCTACATGATTATGCACCAGAATTATTTTTTAATAATATTGAAAATTTTATAAATCAAATTGGTAGAATTGATTATTTAGATTTATTTGTTTCTTGTTTACATGAAGAAGATGTTACAAAGACTAAATATATGGAAACAAATTCAGATGAAGAATTAGATGAAGTTGTTGAAAAATTACAACAATTACAATTACAACAACAACAATATAATGAACAAAATAGTAAAAATAAAAAGAAAGATAAACAACCTTATGTTCCAAAGAATAAATGGGTTGATCCAGATAAATCTAAAATTAATAAAATTTGTGAAGCGATTTTAGAAGTTTTATTAAAACCTGAATATAAAGAAAAATATTTACAAACAATCATTACTGCATATGCATGTGAAAAACCTGCAAATTTACAATCTGCTTTAGAATTAATTAGTGGTGACACTAATAAAGCAGAACAAGAAAAATCAGTTATTCATTTATGTTTCTTACAAGATGTTAATTTATTATATAATACAGCTCTAGGTCTTTATGATATTAAATTAACTTTATTAATTGCTCAACAATCACAAAAGGATCCAAAAGAATATTTACCATTTTTACAAGATTTATTTTCACAAACTGAATTACGTCGTAAATTCAAAGTTGATACATTTTTAAAGAAATATGAAAAGGCTCTAGTTCATTTATCAGAAATTATTAAAGATTCAGAAATAACCGAAGAATATTCAGATTATGTTATAGAACATGATTTATATAAAGTTGCATTGAATATTCATCGTTATGAACATGATAAACAAAATGTTATTTTGGAATTATATGCTAGAAAATTACAATCACAACAAGAATATGTTGAAGCAGGTCTAACTTACGAATTATTGGGTAATTATAAAGATGCTTTAGAAGCTTATATCTCTGGTTCTAAATGGAGAGAAGCTATTGCTATTGCTATGAAACCTGAATTTAAAGATCAAATAATTGAAACTGCTGATAGATTAGTTACTGCATTAACTGAAGCTCATAAATATTATGATGCTGCAAGAATTGAATTTAAAGTTTTGAACCACATTGAAGAAGCTATTAGATTATATTGTAAACAATATTTCTATGAAGAAGCTATTTTATTAGCTCAAACTGAAAATAGGTCTGAATTAGTTGAAGATATTGTTGATGGTGCATTAGGTGAAGGTTTTGGTACTATCGCTGAATTAATTGCTGATTGTAAAGGTCAATTAGGATCTCAATTGAAGAGATTAAGAGAATTAAGAACTAAGAAAGAAGAAGATCCATATGCATTCTTTGGTCAAATAGAAGATAATGATGTTGCTGATAATGTTAGTATTGCACCTTCAGAAACTTCTACAAAAGATTCTTTCTTCACAAGATATACTGGTAAAACTGCTGGTACTGCAAAAACTGGTGCATCAAGAAGAACTGCTAAAAATAAACGTAGAGAGGAAAGAAAGCGTGCTCGTGGTAAAAAAGGTACTATTTATGAAGAAGAATATCTTGTTAAATCTGTTGGTAGATTGATTGAAAGACTAGATCAAACAAAACCTGAAGCTGTTAGATTAATTGAAGGTTTAATTAGAAGAGGTAAAAGGGAACAAGCATATCAAGTCCAAAAGACTTTTGTTGAACTTTTAGAAGAATTAAGAGAACACATTGTTGAAATCTATACTATTAGTGAAAAGGATCGTGAAAGATTTGATGAAAATGGTGAAGTTTATTACATTGATGAAATCCCATTACCAGAAATCACAGATTTCCCTAAGAAAAACATTTTAGATTATTAATGTTATGATCATGCTTAATGAATCTAGATTTAAGTAAATTCTTTATTAAGGAATACACATATTTATTGTAAAATTTTATTCATTATTTTAAAACAAAGTAACATCTTTTTCATAATAACCTGTTCGAAGTTTTTCTTCATGATCAAGAACCAATTGTCTCAATGCATAAATACAATTCTTTGTTGCATCTGTAATTGATTCCTTTTTGGCTTTGCTAAATGCTAAAGACTTATCTGGTAAATTTTCTGCCTTTCCAATTCCAGAATCTTCATGATATGTTCCATCTTTTAGTGTGACACGAATGATAGACTCAACTTCAATAGAATTCATTGCATCATCTTCAGAAACACCACTACCAACTTGACTATTAACTATTTTAATATCTTTTATCTCTGTTGACCAGCCATCATACCCAAAACAACTATTTACAATATCCAACAATTTATGCATAGGTATTTCATTTGGTTTGAATTTGTTCTTGAAGTTTCTCATAACTAAGTATTGTTCAGTTTGTGATTGTAGATAACCAATTGCCTTCATTGACCAAATGCTAGCAGGTTTATCTTTATAGTTATCCTCTTGTACCAATTCAAATAGATCAATTTCTGGGAAAAGTGTGGATATCACAGGACAATCATCGACTGGTTCATTATCATTATGCTTTTCAGGAGATGAGAGAAGCTCAACCATACCTCATTGAAGGTGTCAAATTATAGTTGCTGATGTTTACTATATGAATATTTTAAAATTAAAGAAATAAAATTTTCACGTGACCCAGATCAAGATTTTGCACCAAAGAGTTTTGGACACGAAAAAGTATTTCTTCATTGTTTTGAAGTGATCATAATAAAGTAAATACCAAAAGAAAGACTCAATGGAACTGTTGAATGGGCTCATAAACCAACAGCAGGTCAAGGAGCAATCTGCTGAGGATATAATTCCTACTCTTTGCGAAAGATTATCACATTCAACTTTAGCATCTGACAAAAGAGCAGCGGTTTTAGCATTGAAAGCATTCAGTAGGCAGTATAGAGAAGTAGTCATTGCCAATGGGTTAAGAGGCTTGATTAACACATTGAAAGGTTTCACATTAGATACAGAAATCATCAAAGCCTGCCTTGAGACTCTTTTAATTTTATTTATTAGAGGTGAAGGTAATGATGATTTAACAAGAAACTTTATTTCTCAACAATCAAGAGTTCAAAATGGTAAATATCCATCACCATTATTGATGAAAGAAGAACAAGCTTCAAGTTTAGATCAATTCTCTCTTTGGATTGCTGATGAAGTTATTCAAGATGATGAAAATATTACTGTGATTGTTTCCTTGTTAGAAAATGATGATTTTTATGTTAGACTTTATACATTACAATTATTAGAAGCTTTAGTTGCGGTTCGTCCAATTAGAACCAAAGAATCATTATTAAATTCTCCATTAAGTATATCCACCTTAGCATCTGTTCTTGAAGATCAACATGATCCAATTAGAAATGAAGCTGTTCTTTTATTAATGGCAATTGTAAATGATAACTTCAATATTCAAAAGTTAGTTGCATTTGAAAATACATTTGATAGATTATTTGAAATCATTCATGAAGAAGGTGATATCAGAGGAAGTATTGTTGTTCAAGATTGTTTATCACTTATTACAAATTTGTTGAAATATAATATTTCAAATCAAAAATTGTTTTTAGAAACTAATTGTCTTCCAAAATTAACTTATTTAATTAGTGAACCTTTATCCAGCGATGAACCACTAGTTTGGAATGACCAAAGATTACAAAATATTATTACTACTTTAGAAATTGTTCGTTTATTTATCTTAGAAGGCAATGAATCAACCAAATACAATCAAGAAGTATTATTCAACAATGATATCTTTTTATATGTGTTAAGAACTTCATTTTCAGATAAAATTCCAAATTCTGTTAGATCTGTTGCTCTATTTACAACTGCTGATTTAATAAGAGATAATTCAAAGATGCAAGAAAACTTCAGTACTATTGATGTACCATATATTGATCCAAGTTTACCTCAACAATTACAAGCCTTTGATGGTACGATTCCTGTTGTAAATGCATTATTAAATTGGTGTCTTTTTGTGAATTCTGTTCATTTATTTGATATAAGAGTTGCTGCCTCCCATTTGTTGCATGCTTATTTCAAGAACAATACTGATGCTAAAACTGGTTTTATCCAAGATCAAATTAGCCAATTCTCAAAATTAGATTCAATTGAAGTTGTTGATGAACAAGAAGAAAATAACATTGAAGAAAATGGAGATCCAAAGTCAGAAGAAAATAACATTACAAATGACACTGAACCAATTTCCACTGAATCAGAGAGAAATGAAACAGGAGAGACCACTGTTGCTACTGAAAATGATAAGGTCACCCCTGCTGTTACTCCGTTACGTCTACCACCAATTGGTAACATTCTTGAAGCATTATTAGAATATGACCCTGAAATTAAGTTAAATCCTTATAAAACATGGTTTTCAAGTGTTATTTTATTGTACTTATTTGAGGATAATGAAGAAATAAAGAAATTAGCTCAAAAAGTTACAACGGGTCAAGAAGAAGATGGAGAAGAGGTTTTAACTGCTATTCAAGCTATTTCTGATTTATTGATTACAACTTTAAAGCTACAAGATCCTCGTCCATCCATTGGCTATCTAATACTTCTTATATTTTGGTTATATGAAGATTTTGAAGCTGTCAATGATTTTTTATCTGAAACTTCAATTGTTAAGTCATTGTTATCATACTTATCAGATCCATCTGCTGATAATATAATCGTCCAAGGTCTTGTTGCTATATTGATAGGTACCATGTATGAGTTTTCAAGTAAGAATTCACCAACAAGCAGAGTTGATTTACACTCATTAATAGTCAAAGCTGTTGGGAAAGATAATTATGCATCTAAAGTTCGTCAATTAAAAGAATCTTCTTATTTTATTGAATTTGATGAAGATTCTATAGTCAACCCGAAAAGAGATGAATCTGGGTTACCTGAAGTTTTCTTTGATCCTATTATTCACCAATTGATAAAAGAAAACTATAAAAGAATTAAAAATACCTTGAATAGTGATCCAAAATCTGAGTCAAATGGTAAAATTTCATATGAAAAATATGAAGAGTTACAAAACCAACTTCATACGTTATCTGCATCATGTTCTGATTTACAAATTAAGTTGGAGTCATCTGAGAAAGAGTCTGCTGAGACTATATTAAGTATTAGTGCTAGCTTAAAGCAATCTGAATTGGCTTATTCTAAAACTTCTAGTGAACTTGATGAACTAAAACTGAAGCACAAAGAGCTAAGTGATAAATGCAATTTATTAACTACTGAATTAGAAGGCTTAAATGCATCACATGAAACACTAAACTTGGAATCTAGTAAACGATTGAAAGATATAGAGCTTTCAAAGACCAAGGTAACAGAGTTAGAAAGTGAACTTGTCACATTGAAACAAGTTTTGGAAAAAACTACTGCTGAAAAGAAACAAGCTGAAGCTGGTGTAAATAAGATGAGTCGTGAATTAATTCAATTTACTAAAGAAAAAGACAACTTTATTAAATCTATCAAAAAGTTTGAAAAAGATGCCGATACAAATAAGAATAAGTTGGATAATGCAAACAAAGAAATAGAAAAGGTTTCAACAAGTAATAAATCTTTGAAATTGGATATAGAAAAGTTGAAAAAAGAAGTTTCCACTTACCAAAATTTGAAAGCTGAAACTGATGCAACAATCAAGTCTTTAACATCCAAATATGAAACCGCTACTAATTTATCTACACAACTAACTGACAAACTGAGATCATTAGCTAACAATTTCAATGAATTAAAAGATGAAAAAGATACATATGAAGCTGAACTCACTAAATTAAAAGAATCATCAACTAAAGAAATCGATACACTAAAGTCAAAGCTTGAAGAAGTTACACAATTGAAAAAAGAGCTTAATGAATTGAACAAAACATTAAGTGATGAAAATGAAAGTTCCAAAACTTTTATTATTTCTTTGAAAGAAGAATTGAATCAGCTTACTGAAAGATTCACAGGTGAAGTTAATTCTTTAAAGGAAGAACACAATAAATCTAAATTGGAAGTTGCTCAGCATAAAGAGTTAAACTCTAAGTTAGTGTCTGATCTGGATAAAAAATCAAAAGAGCTAAAGGAGACTAGTGGAACTATACTTGATTTAAAAGATAAGCATGAAAAGGAACTTAAAACTCATAAGGAGAACCATAATAATGAAATGACTTCCTTGAAATCTCAACTTGACTACAATAAAAAAAAATATGGATTTGAACTAAAATCATTAGATCATAAAGTTAAAGATTTAGAAGCTTTGAAAAATACTCTTTCTGAAGAATTAGGTATTTATAAACGTTCTAGTAATGATTTTGAGAAAAAACATGAAGAAAAAGAGAAAGAACTTAAAACCAAGACTGATGAATTGAATCAAGTTTCATCAGAATTAGATCGTAAGAAGTCAGATTGTGAAGAATTTATAAGTGAAAATGGTAAACTGAAGGAAAGACTTAAAGCAGTTGAAAACTCCACTTCAGAGCGAATAGATTCTTTAAAAGAAGAAATAGAAAAGTTAACCAAGTCAAGAGATCAATTTAAAGGCGATTTAGATAAGATAAGCTCTGATCTCCAGGATAAGGAAGCTTCTAATAAGAAGGAAGTTGGATCTTTAAAAAGTCTGGTGGGTTCATTGGAAGAAGAAAAAAAGTCATTAGCTGCTACTCTGGAATTGATTTCCCAAAATATTGAAGAAAAAAATAAAGAAATTGATGTTTTGTATAAAGATTTGAAAGCTAGTAAATCAGAAAATGATTCTCTCTCTTCGAAAACTAAGATTCTAGAGGATAAAAGTTCAGAGTTACAAAAGTCATTGGAAACTTTACAATCTGAGAAGGAAAAATTAATTCTTGATAGTTCTAAAAAAGATGAAGATATTGAACAATTGAATGAAACCATTACTAAGAAAGAAAAATCATTGAAATCTATTCAAACCAAGTTGGATGATTCCAAGAATAAGAGTCAACAAACAATTGATAATTTAGAAACTGAAATAACGAAGCTAAAGGATCAAATGGATAAAAAGTCACAGGAGTTTGAGAAGGAAAGAAGTCTTTTGTCTGAAAATTCAAGTTCAACTACTAAAGAATATTCTGATAAAGTTAGTAAATTAGAGGATGATTTGAAGAATCAAGAAAAAAGTTCTAGTAGCAAGATAGCAGAATTAGAGAAATCAAACTTGGAATTAGAAGAATCTATAGATGAATTTAAATCTATAATTGAAGAACATAAATCTGATATATCATCAAAGGACGGTAAAATATTAGAATTAAAAACAAAGTTAAAAGATTATGATTTAGAACATTCATCAAATGAGAGGGAAATTATTTTACTTAAAAAGAAATTAACTCAAATTTCTGAATTAGAAACAAAACTAGAGAGTTCGAAAACATTAGTATATGCTTTAAAAGAAAATGGTAAAACAAACGAAGAAATTATAAGTTCTTTAAGACATGAAGCTGAAAAACACAATCTTGATATGAAGAGGATCGAAGCACAATTAAAAATTGCAGAAAAGGAATTAGAATCCAACGCTGAAGCTCATGAAAAGGAAATTAAAAACACTGATGCTCGTATTAATGAATTAATGAGTAATACAAATGATCTTCAAAAGTCACTCTCAAATGCAAATGAGAAATTAGAGTCTTTGCAGAAAACTTATGATGAATTAACTAAAACAGGTGAGCTATTAAAGTCAGAAAAGGAAAATGTCGAAAATGAGCTAAAGAAGAAGATTACTGAGCTTGAATCTGAAAATGATATCTTAAACAAATCTTCTAAAGAGGAAGAATCTAAATACAATCAAAAATTGACTGAATTAGAGACTGAGTTAAAGAGACTAAAAGATGAGAATACTTCTTACAAGAAAGCAACTGAAACAGATGATTCTTTAGAAAATTTACTAGTGAAAAATAAAAAGTTAGAACAGGAGCTTTTAGAATTAAAAAATAGCACAGTTCCAAAATCTGACATTGACGATATGATGGTTGTATTAGCAGAATTGGATGAAAGTAAAGAAAAATATAAATCAAAAGTCAAAGATCTTGGTGGTGATGTTTCTTCTGAGGAAGAAACTGATGATGATTCAGATGATGATTCAGGTGAAGAATAGGATTTCACACATATATAAAGTTTCTATTTTTTTTTTGTGTATTACTTACAGTATAGATTTTAATAAATTGTAACACTATATTAATAAAAATCAAATCAAGTAGCTCTTGGATCTTTGATTCTATGTATACGAACGTTTTCATCTAAATTAGCAATTTGGCCAATATCTTGAGGAGTAATAAAAATTGTTTGAGATTCTGCTTCAACTGATAATTTACTTAACATTAGTTGCATACCAATTTTACGATTAACTTGATCCATAAAGACATCGAATTCATCAAGACCTCTAATACGAGAACGCATTGGTTTCCAGGTAGCTAAAAGAAGAGCAATTTGGGAATATGATTTCTCACCACCAGACAAAGAATCAACATGTCTGAATGTTTTATCATTTCTTGTACTAACCAACATAGTCAATTTCTTGTTGTCAAAATCAAAACCTAATTCACCTTTAAAGGTACGATGTTGAAGAGAACTCTTAAAATCTAAATCTGCTTCATAAGCTGTTAATTCTCTATTAACACGGAAAATCTTAAGTCTATCAGAAAGACTATCACTCAAATCAGTTTTAGCAGT
>JAJMKZ010000484.1:0-17024 GCA_030564005.1 Ruyongia tratensis | reverse complement strand
ATCATATTATAAGTAGATGTATTTGGTTTAGGTATTAGTTGGACTTTATTATTATTACCATTCTCTTTCTAATCTAGTGCTAAAAATGAATGGGAAAGATCCAAATATTATTGCAATGTCAATCGTTGGTGGTCTATTATTAATCTTTTATACTGTATTTAAAGCTTATTGGGCTTCTTTGCCTTTCAATCCAAGAGAGGTCTTCGTTTTTAACAAAAATTTTTTTATGACTGTTGTTTCAATTAATTTTTGGTATGGTTGATCTATTATACTATAATTCTTATTGTTTGGGTTGTTTTAGAATTTACAACAAGAGAATGGACCTACTTTAACAACAGTTTAACTATGAGTTTATGTTTCTTTGGTCCTATTGTTGAGTTGATCCAAAGGTATTTACAATGTTTTGGTTTAGGCATTCAATTAATTGGTAAAGGTTTGAAACTTTCTTTTTTTTTGCTTGTTATGAGAATTGTGAAATTGTTACTTTTAGATTTGTCTGCAATTAGTGTTTGTATTGGTGGTGCTTTGCTTTTTCAGTAGTTGTTTATCAAGTTGCTTTTAAAGCTTCTGTTACTCATCAAGATTTAGTTACAATTATTGCTTTATTTATCTCTATATTTTTCAATGGGTTACTGCTATTAGTAATGCAATCGTTATACTAGTTTAAGAAAGTGTATGCCAGATACTGTTACTGATGCTCAAGTCAAGACTTTCTATGGTTCAATTAAAACACCTCATAATTATACAATGGGTTCAGCTATTAGAGAAACTGGTAGAAAAGGCTTATTTTACGTTTCATTCTTAGTTGCTTTATTTTTAGCTGTTATTTCTTTTGTAAATAGTTTCTTACTTAGCTGATAGTAAAAATGATATTGAATTTGAAAAAGATGATAAAAAACTTTATTGGAGAATTAGATGAAGTTGTTAAACAAATAAGTTTCTTAAATAAGATTATAAAGTAGCTATTATCAACCCAAAGATTTAATTTAACAAAATTTTCAATTTCCAATTAAATTTTAATACTTTTATTATATTAATGATACGTTCATATGACATATACAAATCTCTAACTCTATAGTCTATATAATGATTAATATTAAATACTCTTTCTTTATTTTATCTAATAATAACTTTTTTCAAGGTGTTTTCATCAATTAAGATAGCTAAATTAACAATAGAATTTTTCTTTTTTTGAAACGATTTAAATTATCCATGATATGAAAACAAATATTAAACACTATCCTATCCAATATATCTCCTAATAAGGACACCATTCACATTCATAACACTACTATTCTACTTCGACTTTTTACCCGTTCAAGAATTTTCACTACTATTTTATAAGGCTAGAAAAATAATAAAAAATAGAAGATTTCGAATTTTTATATAAACAAATTAGTTAAATAATATTGACAACATACACTACAACTAATACATCAAGATGTCAATTAAATCAACTCTAATTTTCAGAATTGATGGTATGTTATAATCTAAAGTATATATGAGAGTACAAATGAATCAGTTTATCCTTCTCTTTCACCATGTTTTGAACACCCCTTTTACATATTTTGTTTTTGTTTTATAGATCAACTACTAACAGCAACTATTAGGTCTTCCATTATCTGGATCCATTGATGATTCAAATGATAGTAAAATAACAGATGAAAAGAAAAAGATTAAAATACTTATGTCAAGATTCACAGCCAATTCAGCTGATCAAGCTACTATTAAATCAACTCATTATAACATCAATTATTTACTTCAAAATTCCATAGCATATTTTGCTGTTACTGATTATAACTATTCTAAAACTTTAGCATTCAACTATTTATTTGAAATTGCAAAAGAATTTGAACTTTTATATGGCGCTGAGGCTCATAATCCAGATACTAGACCATATGCTTATGTCTCTTTTGATAATTTTATTTCAAAAACAAGAAAGGTTTATTTAGATTCCTCATTAAATAAAACAACTCAATTTGATAAATTAAATTCAGAATTATTAGATGTTAAGAAAATTATGAATAAAAATATCGAAGATTTATTATACAGAGGTGATAATTTAGATAAAATGAGTGATATTTCTTCAAATATTAGAATGGAATCTCAAAAATATAGAAAAGCAGCTAAAAAGATTAATTTTGATCTTTTAATTCAACAATATGCACCAATTGTTGGTTTAGGTCTTATAATAGTGTTTATGGTTTACTGGGTGTTTTTAAGAGGTTAAATTTGTTGTATTATAAAAACCAAGTGTCATATTATAAATAAAAAGCTGATGTGATTTGTGTATAACTCCAACTAATTTTATTCAAAAAATATGCCAATACACCAAGCTTTATTTAAGAGTTTCTTCACATACCCAGTTCGTGTAGTAATTTAAACTCTATCTTAATAAAAGATTTATCTTAGATTTAATATCACAATTACAACAATCTCTTCTCTTTAAAGAGAACATACAACAAGAAAAATCGGTAGGAACACATTTTTTTTTTTGATTTTAACACGACTTTTTTTTTTTTTTTTTTTTTTTTGTGGACGCTGAAAAAAAAGCTAAAGCCAGAAATTCTTTTCACTTCTTTAATTTAGAATAACTATAAATTATAATCAGTCAAAATGGTACGTAAATACTATAATATGAAGTGGTGAAAGAGTTTAGAAAGAATACCTGAAGCATATAAAGGAGGATATCAAATCTGTTTAATCGCATTATTAATATTGGAGAGTTGAGACATCATTGTAGTCAAAGACACTAAAAATTAAAAAATCAAATTTAAAGCATTTATAAAGTCATTCAAAACAAGATAGTATTATATGGACACGATAAATAATGATAATAAAGAATCACCTACATAGAATATCCTGAATCTCCCTTAATTTTTTACACCATGGATTACATTATATTGTTTATTCATCAATAATTTTGATTTTGAAATCATGTACTAACAATAAATTATCAATTCAAATAGGATTCCAAGACCACTGTTACACTTGCTAAAGTTAAGAAAGTTTTAGGTAGAACCGGTTCAAGAGGTGGTGTTACCCAAGTTAGAGTTGAATTCTTAGATGATTCATCAAGAAGTATCGTCAGAAACGTTAAGGTAAGTTTAAATTCATAACAAAATAAATTTAAGAGAATAATTATACTAACATATATATACTATAGGGTCCTGTCCGTGAAAACGATATCTTATCATTAATGGAATCAGAACGTGAAGCTAGAAGATTACGTTAAGTTGGTTTTAAATGCTGCTGTTTATTACAACATTTAAATTTGCTACTTTATTATCTACAATTTCCAAAAATTCTAAAAACAAAAACACAATAATTGATTAAATGTATGTTATTTAATTTATAATCATTTTACACTTTAGAAATCACCAATAACTAAAGCATAATACACTGTAGTTGTAGTAATTAATGGTAGTTAAGTAATGTGTGAGTCCCCTCGAGAAATTTAGCAGTCACAAAAATTACTTTAAACAGAAACACCCCGACACCACACACAATTTTTTTTTGTTAGCACTCTGAAAAATAAAAAAAATTAAAAACCACAGAATCATCAACTGTTTTTAATAGAAATATCAAATCAAATTAATCACAATGGCCCAAAGAGTTACATACAGAAAGAGAAATCCATATAACACCCGTTCAAACAAAATCAAAGTTGTCAAAACTCCAGGTGGTAAATTAGTTGCTCAACACGTTAAGAAAACTGGTACCAGACCAAAATGTGGTGATTGTGGTATTGCTTTACCAGGTGTCTCTGCTTTAAGACCAAGACAATACGCTCAAGTTTCCAAAACACATAAAACCGTTTCAAGAGCTTACGGTGGTTCAAGATGTGCCAACTGTGTCAAAGAAAGAGTTGTCAGAGCTTTTTTAATTGAAGAACAAAAGATCGTTAAACGTGTATTAAAAGAACAAGCTGAAAAGGAAAAGAAAGCTGAAAAGAAGGCCTCAAAGTCTAAGAAATGAATAATTAAATTTTAATAGCAAATAAATTCAATCAAATATAATATAATATAATATCATATCACAGAGGTTTATTAGCGCAGGAAAAATTGAAGAATTGAATTATTCTGAAGTTGGGGTTTATTTTAATGTTTTTATTAATGTCATGTCTATATTTTTTGGGTAAAAGTTAGAAGTTTTATTTTATGAAGTTTGTTAAGTTTTTTTTTTATTTTCTTTGGTTAACTGAAGCATTAGTTCAATAGGAGGGCACTTATAGAATTTTTAAAACCTTTCAAAGTTTTATAGCATTTTTATTTCTATTTTGTTTGCTTATATCCCCTGTTTGGATTCTTGTGCCATCTAAAACATTATTAATACCTTTACATTCTTTAATGCATATATTTAGTCAATTAAAATCATAAGCTGTAGTCTTTATTTAACTGTTGATATCTATAGATTGGAATTTCTTGCTCAGCGTTGCTCAGCGTTGGAGCTTTTAATTTTTCATCTGAAAGCTACTTACTACTCATACTTTTTGAAATTTTGATTTTGCCCGATTCAGAAGAATAAACAAGTCAAACAAAGAAAATTCAATCTCCTACCAACTCGTATAGAAATATATACATGAGTGATTATGGGAGAGCTTCCCTCTATTTATTCAAGCCAAGGTCTTTCCAAGGAAGATCAGAAGAAGGTAATCACAATATCAAACCTTAAAAAGAGCAGACCTTTAGGCTATACCAACATTGAACACAGAGTACAAGATGCTTTAGAAGAACATGACTGGCATAATTCAAATGGAAACCATCATGATGTTGACATCCCAATGCTTGGTATGGATGATCAAGAAGAAGTTGAAATCATTGCCAATTTTGTCACAGACAAAAGAAACAGCAAGAATGGTACTGATGATGGGTTTGATACAATCACATCCACAAGTTTTCTAAATTCTGTTGACTTTCAAAACTTAGACCCTGAACCTATACTACCAAAGCAAGTGCTGATGGTGGTTGATACAAACTTTATGTTATCACATCTAGATATAATGGATCAATTAGCCACTTTAAATAAAAAATATCATCACAAGATTATTATACCCATTACTACAGTTAAAGAATTAGATGGGTTAAAGAGCTCAAAGAGAAAGCCAAATGAATTATGTGATATTGATGGAACTACTGTTGGTCATTTAGCTCGTTGGGCTAATGATTGGATATATAAGAAATTGGCAGATTCTGAGGCTTCTGTGAGAGGTCAAAAGTTGAAAGAGGTTATTGATAGAGACGCAGTTAAGGATGATGCTATTTTAGATTGCTGTCTTTATTTTCTTAACAACGATGATGCTTTGGTAATATTACTATCTAATGATAAGAATCTTTGTATGAAAGCTTTAACTAATGATATTTTGACAGTTTCTTATAGAAAGGGAATGAGTGCTGAACTGATAGCCAAAACAGCATTTGAAGAGAATAGAAATAGACTCGGAATATCCAGTAACAACGAAACAGAAAACTCTAATGAGTTTAATCAAGAACAAGATACTGAAGTAGTTGAAGACTATAATGAAGATTCAATCTTGATTGACAGTGAACAAAATTATGCTTCTCCAACTCCTAGAGATAAATCACATTTAATCTCAGTTATAGATGTTGACCATGCCATTGATATCATATTCGAGGAAACTCAACTTCTTGTATTAGAAGCTATAGATTATTGTATTCATGAAGAATTTGGTGATCATTTAGAAATGGCTGTATATAACAAATCAAAGGTACGAAATCTAGAAGAGGGATCTAATGTTTTAATAAAGTTTTGGGGTTCTCTTTTTACTAAATATTTTGACCCATCTACATTTTCCCCATTCAAAGAGAGAGGAAGAAAAGTACCTAGATTTACAGATAAACCTATATCTAGCCTGGGCCTGCGAAATTTCACAAATTATTGGATGTCTGTATTAAAAGCTTTATATTTTAAAAGGAATGAAAACCAAAATATAGCGTTAGATAAAATCATTGAAAGATGGAACAATATTTTGAAACAATTATAAGTCTTACATTATAAAAATCATTCGCTATCATTAAATTTCATACATTGATTTTATCAATTTTCTATAAATTTTACGTATTGATGAATAAACCATGTCATAATTATATAAACATTTCATAAAAATTATTTTATTCTTTGTGATTTTATTGGTGAATCATAAGTGGCTTCATGTTTTCTTTTCAATCTTCCAAATTGTCTCTTTGGACGAAGTTTTGGAATTTCATCTGGTTCTGTAGTTGAAACTATTTCTGGTTTTATTGGCGTGTTAGGGACTGAAGGCGAAGCTGATTTTGATGGATTATGGAGATTTGTATGTTCTGCACAATTTTCATTTTTGTGGTTATCCTCTGATTCCTCTTCATAATCCATTAAAAAGTCATCATTATCATCCATGTTATAAGTGTTTGTATTATTCATTTCATTGATTTTTGTATTATTTCTAAAGTTCGTCTGTGAAGGCAGTTCTGAGTAATTTAACGAATGGCTCTTTTGAATATTACTTTTAATATTATTATTCATTATATCCCAAATAAATTGATCATCCATCTTTCTTTTAGTTTTCCATTCTTTATTAAAGTCATTCTCTTGGAAAGCATTCATTATCTTTTCATTATTTGACCCTTTAGCTGCCCATTTGTTAATCTCATTTATCAAACTAGGGGATGAACTATTTTGTATCATTTCCTTTAGCATTCTAATGACAGAGTCTTTACTATTTATTAGATTAACCAAATCATTAGAGTATTGATTCATAGAATACATGACTGTAGAATAATTAAATATTATGGATTTTAAAACGTCAATGGTCTCTGTTTCACCAAGTTTAATAAATTCAAAACTCCATTTCAAAGGAAAGCTGTTCAGTGATTTTGTTGATGTTATTATAAAACCAGATTTCTCCTTTATATCATTAACATTTAATTTTAATTCAACATTAGAAAAGAGGTTATCAATTGACTGAACGATCATCATATCATATATCTTTGGTGCATCTTGTTCATTTAAACCTAATAACATGAATTTCTTCTTAAACTCTTCCTCTGATACTTGAGATTTCCAAGTCGTACGAAAGTTAGTTATATAGATGCAGTATTCAAAATTATCAGAAGAATATACTGATCCAACAAGACAATTGTTTATCATGGGCAATGTGATCCAATTAGAAGGATACTTTTGCATTGCTTTGTATTTAATATCTGGTGACTTTTTGTTAGAAAACAATATTTGATTCAAATCTTTTTTTCTCATTTATTTTTTTAGGCCCCATTAGGAAAATGATGATGAGCATCAAAGCAAATAATTTGAAATTTATAGTATATAAACTACAAAGTATGGTGATAGAATATAATTGAAAATCATGATCATTTTGTAATATACAGAGAAACATCCAATCCATTTTTTTTAAGATAAAACAGGAAAGCACCAATATAGAGAAGTAGAAGGTTTATAAATACAAAAAGGCAGAATAAATGTAATTGGAATAAAATAACACCGCAGTGATGAATGATATAAAAATAATTCACTGATCGAAGAATATCAAATGTTTGAAGTATTATACAAATTTATGATAATAAAAAAACCACATTATTGTATGACAAAATTTATAAATTAGAACTCACAGTTATCTCCATATGCTTAATTAATTTATGTGATCTGTGTTATAAATTGGATGTTGTGAGTTTGATGGAGTTAAATATATCTAAATACCTAAATAATCAATAAAAAGATAAAGGTGTGGCAATTGCAATTGCTTTTTTTTTTTGGTTGAATTAAAATAATGAAAGTTCAAGAAGATTATAAGACTTCAGCGAAACCTGAAACAACATTTTTAGAGAAACCACCTTCTTTAGCAGCTAATTCATAGTAACTGTAAATGGTTGTGACAGCTAATAAGATTGAAGTACCTGAACCTAAAGTACCTAATAAATCACAAACGACTGATAAAGCACCAATTGAAGCACCACCAAAAGCAGCAGCTGTTGGAATAATTTTCTTTAATTCTTTGTAAACAGAAGTTTCACGATGACCGGCAATAACTAAACCTTGATCTTTGAATTGCTTAGCAACATCTCTTGGAGCAGTACCTGAAATTTCAATCCAAGTTTTAGAAAAAACAGCACATAAAGATAAAACAAAGACAATGTAAATTAAAGTCTTAATTGGATCTAATAAAGCTTGAGCTAATGATAATGGTGGTTGAACATAGTAAGCAATACCATTGGTAGCAAATAATTGTGATGATCCTGGCATAGCATCCCAAACACCTAAAAGACGAACAAATGGATTCATTGGGAATCTTTGGAATAACATTTGTGAGATAATGAAGTAGTTTGAAGTTAAAGCAGATTGTAACATAATTGGTGTGTTTGAAGTGTAGAACAACTTAATTGGGTAAACACCATATGGACCTCTTTGTTTAGTTGATTTAACTGGTATTTCATAACGGAAACCTTGTAAATAGACAACTAAGAAGAAGACAACAAAAGTAGCTAATAATTGGAATAAGTTTGGTAAGTTTTGTCTATAAAAGGCTTCAACTAAAGCTCTTCTCTTATCTTTCTTGGTAGCTAATAAGTGGAAGAAAGCAACAACACAACCTTCGAATTCTTCACCACGACCAGTGTTAACAGTGGTTGGAGCAAAAGCCTTCCAGAAAATTTGTTCACAAATGTTTGTGGCCATGAATAAAGAGATACCTGAACCTAAACCATAACCTTTTTGTAATAATTCATCTAATAAGATGACAATAACACCAGCAAAGACTAGTTGTAAGATTAAAAGGAAACAGATACCAACACCTAAATCACTTGGTCTACCGTACATACCAGTTAAGACATAGACGGTAGCTTGACCAATAGATAATAGAATAGCGAATAATTTTTGAGCAGTTTGAAAGGTTTCACGATCTTGTTTACTTTCTAAGTTAACCTCAATCAATTGAGTACCTTGTAATAATTGGAAAACCATACCAGAAGAAACAATTGGTGAAATACCTAATTCCATCAATGTACCTCTGTTTGAGGCTAACATCATTCTCAACCATAATAATGGATCTGAAGAATCTGAGGAAACAATACCATATAATGGGATTTCACTCATAACTAAGAAGATCAATAAGGTAACACCAGTCCACATAAGCTTTTGGTTGAAAGGGATCTTTCTTTCTGGGGCAATAACTTCTGGTAAATAACCAGTTAATGGTTTCACCAGATCAAGAACACGAACTTAACAGGAAAAAGGTTTATTGTTAGTACTTGCTGACACTTTGAATTGCAACAATGTAAAAACTACCATTGATCAGAGGGCTACCTCAATATAAAACATAACCATTGGTATGGAATAGTATACTTACAGCTACTCATTTTCTATAATCTATCTATATATGTTGGCTTTGATAGTTGTCAATAATGGTTTAGGTGTGTGCTGTTCTTAATTTTTTTTTTTTCAATTTCAGCAATTCTTCAAATTTCAAGGTGTCCAGATGTCTTCCTGATACCGAGAGCGCTTTTTAGTTTAGATTTTGAAAATCTATCACCCGGCAAAGTCACGTGATAATTGATTAATGGTACAAAGTTTGGGGATAGGAGTGTTTTTTCTTTATTTATTTGTCACTTCTATTTTAATAAGTAATTACAAGAACTTGAAGTCTTTGGATGAATATGAGTATCAGTAAATCTGAATGGGATACAATTATTGATTCTCAATCGATATCAAAAGATTCTATCAACAGCTTGATTTTAAACTACCTTGTGTTTGAAGGTTATGGAGAAACAGCACAGAAATTTAAGGAACTAGTTATAGATCATGATAATAAATCAAAAGGAATTAAATCAACAATAAAAGAAACTCGACCTGGTTTAGATTCATCTACATCATTAGGATTTGAATCAATTGATTTCAGATACAAAATAAAGAAGAATTTATTACAAGGAAATATTGAATGGGTTATTAGTGAGCTTAGTCTTAAATATCCTGATTTATTAGAATTGAATGAAGAATTAAATTTCAAATTACTATTGCTAAATTTGATAGAAATGATTTCAAGATATTCACAAAAGCCTGCTGCTTTAGAATCAAATAATTTTGAAGAAAGTGATCTATTAAAGATTATAGATTTTGCTAAAAGAAATTTATTGAATAAATCATTAAAATCAGAAGCATTTACAAAAGAGTTAGAATTATCAATGTCATTATTATTATATAATAGTTCTTCAAAAGAAAATATAGATAAAAATGATCCAATGCCAAAAAAATTAGAAAAATTCTTTGAAATTTCAAAAATGAGATCTGATATTGCAAGTTTAGTAAATAAAACTATAATTATAAAAGAAAATAACTTTTTATTAGATGATAATGAAAACTCTTATAATGATATAACTCTACTTAACAATAGTAGGCAATCATCATATGATATAAATGCTAGCAGATCAATCAAAAATAGTCTATTATCTGTTGATTCAAACATTAAAAAATTATTGAAACTATGGCTTTGGGGTGAAAATGAAATGGATGCTAAATTTCCGAATCTTGAATTATAATATAATGCTGATGATTGTTATTTCTTAAGTTAAATCTGGTATTTATCTAGTAATGTTTATTATTATATTAATGTTAATGCTTTCTAAAAAATAATAATTTTTTTTGAATCATCTTTGTAATATGTTAATGATATATTGAGACAATTCTCTCTAATCGTAAATGTTGTAGAATACTTGTAATGTATAACCTGTTTCAATTCCAGTTAGACATAGTTGTTTATCGTTTTCTTTTAACTCTCTCTTTTTATAAAATATTGTAACATCATTAATTTTGAAATTTTGTTGTTGATCTTCTGTTAAATATTTTCTAAATATATTGGAGTCTTTAAATAAATGGTATGCCTTTTTTCTTAAATGATATAATGATGAACCAAGTTCTGGATCTTCTTCCTTTTCAAAATCTTCTGGACTAAATTCAATATGATAATTTAATTTTATATCTTTAACTGTTGATCCATTAATGACTAAATTTCCATTTAAGTAAACATGAGCACAATGAACTGGTTTATCAATAAAGAGTTCTTTTGCTGGAACATCCCAAAGTTTTAATTTTAATCCAATATTAAAGAATGTATAATAAGTACATATCGTTATAAAGATAAGTACAAATATTGTAGTAATTTTTGATGAAACATTATTTGTTAAATGGTCTTCAAATAATGAAAGTTTTGATAGATGTTCTTGACATAAGAGTTCAAATTGATTAAAATAATGTATCAATATCATCACTGATTGATTGAAAGTAAACAACTGATAATTGAATAATGTTGTCGTATAAGCTGCTGCTTTCAAAGGTGTTTTGGTTTAAAAAATATGGACACCCTATTAATTAATGTTCGGATGTGCACATTTAAAAATATTTCCTAATTAGTAAGTCTGGAAATTCATTAAACAATTGTGGAGAGCATAATAAAGAAGATGAAATCATCCAATTTGTCATTTAATGTTTACCAAATTAGACAATATTCCATCAATTAAGTAATTCACTGCTATGGATTCTCTTTTTAACTTTTAGGTTTGAAATTACAATAATCTCTTTTTCTCTACTTTTCACTGTCTTTAGCTAAATAAAGCGTTAGAATTTCAATATTGGAGATTAAAATAGTTTGTTTATATTTTGATTTACTAATCAAGAAATTTATTTGGAGAATGTCGTAATAATGTAATTGAACTTTGAAACAGTTTTTTTAAAATATGAAGCAATAAATTCAATTCTAAAATTGTTTTTGTAGTGGTACAAAGTTTTAAACCAAAACAGGTTATTTTATTTTTATCAGGTGCTTTTCATAGTTGAATCTTTTTAAACTTTTTGGGAAAGGAATTATGAGAGTGGTTTATAACTTTATTCATCTATTATAATCCATGCTAATTTCCCTCATTAATGTTTTTAAATTTCGTTTTTATATTTTGCTATTTTTATCAATTTGTAAAATACACATTCTTTTATATTTTCTAAAAAAAAAACAATAACTTGGAACTGTATGTAAATGAAAATAACGGGTTATAGCTTAATTGTGTTAGTGGGCTTTGTAATTATGCAATCAAGTCTTGTTATTATTCAATTATAATAAGAAACTAAATCTTAATGCTATTGTCTTAAGCCTCTATCAGTACAAGAAATTGTTTAGTTTTGAACAAGACGTATTGTTTTCCCCAAAAAGTCTTTAAACTGCTATTCTTCCCCTTTTTGTTGTTGAAATTGTGTTGATCCAAACATCAATTTTATTACTATTAGTTTATAGTCTACATCAAATTTAATATTCAAGTCATAGTTTACTAATTAGGTAATGTTGGTAAAGACAGTAGTGGAGAAGACTGTGACACTCTAGTCAAAAGGATTATTATTACATGTTTCCCAAAAGTTTTTAACTTCGCGCTTTAAAATACATACATCTTCTTCCCCATATTTATTTACTTTGCTAAAGCAAAGGTTAAACAGGAAAAATTTTTATATTATTAAAAATATAAAAAGAGTTCATTTTCGCCAATACATATTAATCTTTTATGATTCATTTAATCAAACACTTTTGCCCATTAATTATCACTATTATTCCAAAATGCAATCCTTTATCCCACTTGCCGCTTTACTTTCCGTCGCTTTCGCTGTTAACGAAGACGCTGCGCTAGAAGCTTTACAAGCAGATTTAAAAGCACACCAATCTGATTATCTTGGTCTTGTTGCTGCTGGTTCTCCAATTCCAGGTGATTTATTAACTTTAGCTCAAAAAGCTCAAACTTATACTGATAAATCTTACACTACTTTATACCCAGAAGTTAATTTTGATCAAGTTTCTTCTTTCGTTACAGGTTTATCATGGTATTCTTCAAGATTAGCAACTTACTTTGAAGATTCCGGTGCTGCTACTTCTACATCTGAAGAATCATCATCTTCTTCTGCTGAAACTAGTTCATCAGAAGCTGCTCCAAGTTCAGAAGCTTCTTCAAGTTCCGAAACTGCTTCAAGTTCAGAAGCTGCTTCAAGTTCAGAAACAACCTCTCAAGAATCTTCATCTACCGTTGTCGTTCAAGCTGCAAGTGATGCTGCTGGTCATCTTGTCGCTCCAGCTGCCTTTGTTGCTATTGCTATTCCATTCCTTTTATAAGGATAAAGCTATCTCAGTTTTTGAAAGAATGAATGTTCTTTCATGTTTGGATTTTAGCTCTATAACTTTTGGGAAATGTTTTTCTCTTTTCTAATTCTTTTTCTTGTTTTTCTTATTCTAATACTAATATTCAGGTTTATTTTTAACCTGTTCTATGTTTTCAACTTTAAATGTTGTTATCGTTTAATTGACTTGATTTATAAAAGTATAATTGAACTATTTTGAAGTTGGTCCCCCCAGATTTCTTTAATGGATATACTTTGTATCTTGACTGAACAATAAATAATATTTTTATTTGATAAAATTAAAAGCACTTCTAGAATTTGTAACCTTGTTAAATCAAATATGCTACTATAATTAACTTTGAATATTTGTAATCTTATATTTGAAAATATTTATACAAGAATGCAATAATTAATTTTGGAGTAAAAATAATAAAAAAAAAAAAAAAAATCATCAAAACGTAAGTGTATCTTTGAGAGACTATTCTTGGTTAATTGGTTCACCTATTTTAAAGAATTTTCTTTCAAAGTTGAGAACACCACCTACTTTTCTATCATGTCTTTTTATTATTCTACTGACTTTACCAACCCAAATTTCATGATCTTGAACTTTGAAAACTTTTAATTTAGTACAAATTAAAACTCTTTCACAATTTTTCAATAATGGCAAAAGAACATCTTCATCATTATCTTTATCAAATTTTAATAGTTCATAATCTGTATTTATCTTTAAATTTTTAAATGGATTATTGCGTTTTGAACCAAATAACTTTATCAACTCAACAGAATGTTCCTCAGGTGTTAACATATGGATTGCAAAAGTTTTAGCATGATGAAGTTGATCAGCAGTAACACTCGGTAGTTGTAGGTTGAACTGTATAAGAGGATGTGGATTAACTGATAATGAAGTTATAGAACTCAATGTGATACCATTTAGCTTCAACCCTGTTGAACCTGATGTTAATATCATTGTTTGGTTTGCAATGGAAGACATTGACTCTTTGAATTGTGTGGCTATATTTGATTCATGACGAGTAAAAGAAAGTAGTGGACTTTTTAAAATAACTGTACTCTGTAGGGCTCTTAATCTTGGAAACATATTATAAATCAATCTTAACACTTCTTTATTCTATCTTCAAAGCAATGAAAACATTTGAATAAATTTTGTAAAACTTCACTCACTTTATTTGGCCTCCGGAAATGACAGATTTATCACGTGACTCTGGGTCCGGATATTATTTTTCATTATTTTTTCTTTGTTTACTCTTCTGATCTCCTCTCTCAAAGATCAAAATCTTTAATAGTTCAAAGAAGTACAACTGTGATGGAGCAGAATAATCCAGCAGAACTTCTGAGGATTGTTTCCGTATGTTTACAATTATCAATACCAAAGTTTTTTCTTTCTACCTGAAATATTGAATACTAACAGGGAACAAATATCATATGAATAGTTAATTGAAGATTTATACTCTGGAAAGAAGAGTTCTTCTGAAATTCACACCATACAAGCTCAATTACAAGAAGTACAAAAGAACAGTAACGGTATTATAATAGCTGATGCACTCTTATCAGATAATAGTCTGTCAACAAACTGCAAATTTTATGGTGCTTTAACATATACTGTACGTCTAAATCAACTGAAAAGTTCAACTATACCACAAGAAGAACTATTAAATCAAACTATACTGCCTATATGGGATAAATTATGGTATCATCTCAATGTTAGAATTATTAATTATATAAATAATAAAGATTCCTCAGAATTGTTAGTCATAAAGAAGCTTTGTTCAAATCTCTCTATTATTTTTAGTTCTTTCAAGATTGATGAAGGTTCTAACTACTGGAGTAATCCATTAGATTCTTTAGTACAAACAATAATAACAAATAGAGCCAGTTTCAATCCTAATTTTGTTCCATCCATAAAAAACTGCATATCCTTAGATGACCTCAAACAGTTCTTAATTAGTTTAGACCCAAATTCAGGGTTGAAGGAAACAATTAATTTACTGTTCATATTCAGTACAATAGTTGTTGAAGATTTGGTTAAATTAGGTAGATATCATCAAATTGATCAAGTCCATTCATTTCTATATCATAATGTTTTCCCGTTTATTTCATTAATCTTTAAATTTTGTTTTGATTCTAATGTTACTAAATACCAAAGTATGGCACTAGAATCATTGGGTCCATGGGTTCAATATATCTCATTTGCACAACATATTTCAACAAACAGATATCCAGAAGTTAATGACCTATTTAAATATGTTTTAAGATTTATGCAATATACTCAAGATGAAGAATTATTATCTCTTTCTTTGGAAACATTAACAGAATTATTTGAAAATGATCCATTATTAATAAATCCTGAAAATAGATCATCATTTAATGACTTGATATTTGGTGATTGGTTTGTTAATTTTATCAAAGAACATGGAAACTCTGGTGATTATGAAGCCATAAATAATTTAGCAAGTCTAATTGTATCTTTCTTAAGTTATGATTTACTGAATATATCAACCGTCATTTTAAGAAACTCAAATAGAAATTCACTAGATTTATTATTAAATTTTACAAATTTCGCATTACTACCTATACTAGAAGAAAATGTTTCCAGAACTTTTATTTCATTTTGGACAGAAATAGCAGATATTTTTGTTGATGATATTGATTCCTTATCAGTTAGAGTTAGAGGTGATGTAGTAATACTAGAAGAAATCAAACAAGGTTCCCAATACTTGTTTCAAAAGTTATCACAAATCTATTTTGATAAAATAAAGCTAACAGTAATAAGAGATGAAGGATTTTCACAATCTAAAGATGAATTCGTGAGTTTTAGAACAGATATTGCAGAACTATTTGATTCGATATATTCTATTATGGGTATCACTCTTTATGAAAGTATTTGTTTTAATATTGCAAGTAGCTCTGAAATAATAGATGTTGAAGCTAGTATGTTTATATTAACTTCCCTCTCTATCAATATGAGTGGAGATAATATTAATCCTAAGATATTATCAGCCATTAACGCTTTGTTTCAAAGTGGATCATTACAAAGATTTAGCAGTTTAGATTCAAATGTTTTAGGAAATGACATACTTATCAACACCAGTATTAAATTTTTAGGTTCAATTATTTTCTTTTATCAACAAAATCCATCTCATCTAGATTGGGTTATTGATTATTTGTTCAAAAGTCTTCAAAAATTCCCATCACAAAAGAACATTATATCCAAAACAATTTTAGAAATCTGTGATGACTGTAGATCACAGTTAACAAATTATATTAAGAACTTTGAACCAATTTTAGTACAGATGATTACAGACCCTACCATTGATAATTTCTCAAGAGAAAAGATAATAAATGCTATTAGTTGTATTATTGAATCCATTAAAGAACCGGAAACGCAAATGAATCACTCCTACAATTTAATATTAATAGTGGAACAAAGTTGTGAACCTCTTTTAAGAAAAGCTAGAACTGATGGTCTTTCAGAAGATGAATTGAATTATTTGATTTCTCTATTCAAATGTGTTTATGAAGTTGGTAAAGGTCTTAGATCATTAGAAGAATCAGATTTTGGTGAAGATACACAAGATAAAATATATCTCAAATTTAAACAATTCTATGTTCAAGGTGGTGGTCAACAGCTACAACTGAAAATAAAAGAACTAGTTAATATATTTGCTGTTGAAATCATTCAATTAAGAAATAATTCCGAAATTTCTGATATAGCTTGCTCTATTTATAAAGTTGGTCTATTAGATGATTTTGGACCATATACATTTGATTATAAAGACATAATGTTATTTGCTAAAGTTAAATCTCAAAATTGTGATTTGTCACTTCAACTACCTAGTATTTTAGAATTACTCACACAT